>JAHLJT010004567.1:65169644-65181266 GCA_031308135.1 Acheta domesticus
CATGACACACTCTTTAAAAAATATTATTATTAGGTTTTTATCACATTCAGGCACTAATGCACTGTGTTTCAGGAGGTGTTCTTTTAATTAAAATTTCCATATTGGTTTATTAATTCGATGACCTGTAGCAACTGGCAATCTTCTGTAATCAGTCTAGAGCCGGCAAGGACCATGCAACAAGTTTCGCAGAGTAGCGACATTTTGTTGTGATTTGTCCGGTAGTCTGAGTTGTGTTTCGCCTGATGGTGAAAAGAAAACATTAGGAAACGTTTCTGAGAACTCCTCAATTTGTAATGTTTACGAAAAAAATGCACGGTTCGGGCCTCCTCTCTAATCAATGGCCTGGTATGAAAACTCAGTTTCTTTCATGTACCCTCCAAGGGCCGATGAACAAGAAGTCCAAAGATTCATGACCCTTCCCCCTCTACTTACTTCCCTATCTGAACGCAGTCGCTGCTAAAATGGATATTGACGGACAGACAAAAGTGGAGACTCATGAAACTTAGTGCCGAGATTACTTCTTGCAAAATTTTCTCATCACGCCGCACTGCGCTACATCGCACTACATTGCTATCACTTGAATTTCCCTTCTTCGTTGTAACTCTCTATTGCAATACACTACGTTCTATTCATTAGAATATCAGTATATCAGTAACTAGAGCCATGAAAATGAATGACTTCAAAAATGAATTACAAAACTGACTCTTTCAATTGCCAAACATACTTCTTCAATTGCTTCAAGGAAGTAAGCAGATTACAGGAAGATCGCATAAAATTGTTCCATTGCATTTCTCTACATGAGCATCACGAACGCAAGGCCAGCGCAAAGCAGGAGCCTTTGCGAGAGCTCCCTGAGCGAGAACAGGCGTTTCGGGACGTACTCGCACGCAGAGCTGACCACAGGACCCTCTTGCGGCGGACCTGCGAACTTGCATCGCTCGAGGGAGCCTCCGAGGAGTGAAGTGTAGTCGCCCTGAGCTCATTAACTTTCCACGCGGACTTGCTAATCTCTTCCGTGAATAACTTTGCTGCTCCGAAACTTCTCGCGGGAAGCATCTCTGCGAAGCTCCGCGCGGAAAGCCACATTTCTGTAAGCTCGCGGGGAAGACGCTACGAGAAAGTTGACAGGTTCGTTATATCTCGGATCATCGCGAAACTGAGCTGGTTGGGCAGTTTCCAATGCGCAACTACTAGCTACTTGCTTGCTAGTTTGTTACTACAGAACTTGATTAGTTTAAAATGATTGACTAGTAAACTAGCAGCGCTATCAGCTATGAACGCGTTACGTTGACCGAACTACTACAATGGATTCTCGCTAACTAGCGTAGTAACTTCATCATGATTAAAGCATAAGCTTGAAACAACTGAGAAATTCTAACAGCAGAAATAGTAGGGGATTAAAGTAATCAATTAATGTTTTCCTAACCTTAATATTTATAAGTGGCATTTCGATGTCATTGAACGCCGTCCCGAAGAGCACCGAAAGACAGGAGGGAAGGACCAGCGGCCTACTCCACAATCAATTGCAAAGTAATCGAAGGAAAACGCTTATATGGAGTGACCCAACTTACCCTGAACTCCTGTTTCATGAGCTCGAAAACCTAGCAGACTGGAAATCACACATAAAATTTTCCTTTTGAGATTTAAAGTGCGACAGGGGATCGTTGATGGGGGTAACAAACTTGTTGATGCCATGTGTATGTATAATTGGCATTAAAGATTTTTATAAGAGAACAAATTTATTTTTCACAATGAGATTACATTTAAAATACTTTGCATCAAATATTATCGTACGAAGCATCAATTTTATTATAAGCAGCTTACTATTTTGTGATATACCAAAATAGAGAATAAAATATTCAGGGCAAACGCTTGGGGCATGGTAAGACATACATTAAAAATTGACGACCGCCCCAGGTTGCTAAGGAACCGTTTAAAAAATTCAGGGGGAAGGTTCCCGTAACTGCAACTCGAGCGCTGAAATCAGTCGAGTAATGCAAAAAGGCATAAAAAATTTGGGTAGGCGAACTAACCGGAAGTAATAGAATTGTCGGTAAAACAATTCATAGTTTGTCTCATGTATAGTGGCGTAGACGGGAGCGGTCATTATGCGATACGACTCTGGACCGTGCACATTGAATTAGCTGCGGGGAGCGGAGTAGGACTTTGTACTTTTCTTTAAATACGAAAGTGAAACTTAGAAAAGTTTCGGTGATATTGACTTCGGACTCTGAAATATTGTTCACAGTGGCGAAGTGAACAGCAGTTCAAAAAGAAAAATAACTGATTATTATTGTGCAATCTGGCACGAAACTTTGTTTCTGCATACAATAAGAACTTTCAGATTTTTCGCCTTCCGTACGGAAAGCAGGTCGGGTGACGTATTGTGCAAAGGCAAAGCAATAGTCATCAATCGAACCCAGTGGACTGAGCTAGCACGGTAGTGTATGTGAGAAGATTAAATAACGGAGTTTGAAGTTTACTAGTTTAGGGAAATTATTATAGTTTTCCTTGTGGCGCCCACACCACCACACCATCCCGCCACAACGCGATGTTACAGTTTCAATCAAATTATGTTAATCATTTACCCTCACTGATTGCCCTGGTCCACAAAAAAAGGTTTCAAACAACTTTTTAATTCTTGATAGCTGATTTTTATAGTTTTTGGGTGCTGAATCCGCATCTGAACTCTATTTGTTTCTAACACCTATAGCTTAGTCACAATTTGATCTATTAAGGTATGGGAAACTATGATGTATGTATGCAATTAAAATGAAAAGTAAACGACTTCTAAAATACCAGTAGAAATGTATTTAAACATAGAAGATGGCTTTATATTCTTAATAATACATTCTACAAAAGCTATTCGTGTCCATTGACGTATATTTTCTTTGCCTCTTTTCTTTAAAGTCTTTGATATAGTCTTTTCTCCTCTGCGCCGCTTGCTGACTCTCTCGGTGAAGTGACCAACAGTAATCTCTCATCAAGCGTCCCTGATAATGTTTTTTCATCACTTTCAGATCTTGAAGAAAACGCTCAGCTTGTTCTTCACTTACATAACCTAAATTTTCTAGAAATAATTGTAAATAACTGTTTAAAAAGTGAACCTTATGGTTGATTAAACATCCCAATTTCTTGAAAGCATCCAGCATATTCGAAACAATTGCTTGGGAGTAGGGTCTTTTTTGTTGCCTAAGAACTTATATACACGTGTTTAAAAGCAATTACGCTTCTTTTCATTTACCGTTATTTTGAAGTGGCACATAGTAACCACCATCGCGGTATCCGTAATGTAAATAAAATATTATTTCATCTGCCCAGTAGCATCAGGAATATGATACGACCCTTGTCCGTGCTTTTTCTCTTTCGCAGCCCCTCGATTAACCTCCAGGTCAAGGAAGTGATTATTTTTTCCGAAGCATGCCAGACCACCCCCTGAGAGGCAGGCGCGAGCCGGGGTGTCAACAAATCTTTTATTTTAACGACCCCCTTTCCCGCCCGCGACGAGGACAGACCTCGCGCTGCCCGCCTCACCCCCTTTAGAATACAAAGACTGGTTGTCGAAACATCCACCTCCTTTTTCAACGCCATTAAATTAATAAGTCAAACATTCCAGAACTCTGACTGTTTCAGTTACATAGTTACTGTTAAGTGCATTATGAGAGTGGGATCGTTCGGGAAATTTCCATTCAGAATACAAGGCTGCCATTGGGCTAAATTAAAATTAGATGCACTAGGTTTCGGTCAATCACATTACGTGTTTTAAAAAAGAAGGATTTCCGAACGCGGGCAGGAGGAGAGACTTAGAAGATTTCACAAGACAGAGAGAGAGGCGGACCGCCGCCGGGCTGAGGGAAGGGATTCACCCAGTCACATCCAGGTGAGTCCGAAATCCTTGTGATTTTGTCAGGATCCGCTGTGGGAAAATTATTATTGAAAACGAATGCTGCCGCGACCTGCCTCACTCGATACTGACAAGTACGAAAAGATGGTGGCGTTACGAGTTTGGGGCCCCGCAAACGGCTGGAGACAGAAGCTGGGTCATCGCCCCGAGCCCCTTCGCCCGGGCACCCACTCCCGTCCGTCTGGAGACGTCAGGCTCGCCCCCGCCGCGGCCAGCCGACGGACCAGCTGGGGCACGCGAAAAGGCGGCGTCCAGCCACCGCCCTTTGCAAGAAGACGCGCTCAAGACCAGAGTTGTGCCGTAGACTATAATATTACGTTTACGCGTGTTTTCTACACGTAATCTACACGTTTACGTGTAGACGTAGACTACGGTTCTTTACGTGTAGACGCACATCACTGCTCAAGACAGAAGGGGTGACTTGTGTAACCATGAACTGCCGCTCGTGCTCAGGCTCCTAAAGATACCAAACTTCAATAGGAAAGAACATTGGGACTTCACAAATCCTGTTAAATGCGAAGCCGCGCTCTGGCTTGTTTCACTATGTTAGATTTCAGGCCTAAGTGAATGTACAATTTCCTGTAAAGTCAATGAGCTCAAGTAAATTCTTTGCTCACTAACACATTTTCTTCCTCCTTTTTCTTCAAATTCAATATTAAAATTTGTATTTTAATAGTACTGTTTCGTTGTTTTTATCAAGAATGCACCTTGGCCACGTCCATTCCATAAAACTAAGTGAAGGTATCTCCCAGGCACAGAGCTAGCCGGCGCCATAGTAACATTATAAAGTGTATTTCAAATTAGGATTCAAACCTCACTTTTCTAATATCAGGCTCAACGATGATACCTTCTTTTAATAATTTTGCTTCAGACAATTGCGTAAACTTTTCACAAAGGTATTTGAAACACGGCCCATCTTTAGTTAAGGCCTTCACAAATTGTTTCGTGAGGCCTAATTTTATCGATAACGGAGGCAGCAGAAATTTGTGTTCATCTGCCAGATGTTCCCGTAAAATGTTCTTTTCCCCTGGCTTTAAAGATTTTCTTACAGGGCAATTGTTTTTAGACCAATGCTGATCTCGCGTTCTACTATACCATACACATAGTAAACATGGGAATTTAGTAAAAACACTTTGCTAACCAACAAGCATGCGTGTTATTTTTAAGTCATCACACATTATCCGTCCACGAGCGGAGTAGTTTACTTCCTCTATTGTGACCAGCCGTATGGGTCGGTCGTTGGGAATTCGTGGGAAAGTGGCTCTTTTCTTGAAATTTTGGAAAATTAAACACAAAGCCGTTACCACAGAACAACATTTAATTAAATAAGCTTTGATGGCAAAACACAAAAATACAGTATGACAGCAACATTGGCCATAGAATGAAAAAAAAGCAAAAACCCTTGATCATTACCAAAAAAATGCATTGGAAAGGATAATTAACTGCAAAATATGAATTTCAAATATGCATTAACAAAAATCCTATCAAATATCAACGAAATTACATTACAGGAAAATATCACCGGTATTTCAGGCGTAAAATGCCGTGGTGCTTACAGTTTACAGAAATTGCAGTCAATTATCTATCCACATATACTGCATAATCACTCTTTAGTTGATTCTTTGCAAAGAATTCACTGGAGTTACCATAGAATATTTCACATACAATTGGAATGAATACATATTTTTTTAAAGAAAACACGAAATGTTATCAAAAGTTGCATGAAACAAGCTGCACGTGTTCATTTATTACAATTGAAATGAATAAATAGTTTTAAGAACACGAAATGTTACCACAAATTGCATGAAACACACTACACGTGTTCATTTATTACAATTGAAATGAATAAATAGTTTTAAGAACACTAAATGTTACCACAAATTGCATGAAACACACTACACGTGTTCATTTATGACAATGGAAATGAATGAATAGTTTTAAGAACACGAAATGTTACCACAAATTGCATGAAACAAACTCCACGTGTTCAATTATCACAAAAACTGCACTCACGTATTATTAATCCAACAAGTTTCTTTCACATATCAATGCGGTTCCCCTCCAAGAAAAGCACATTACTTCTGATGCCTCTTAAAAAAAGATAGTTCACAATGACCATGGAAATACCA
This sequence comes from Acheta domesticus, assembly GCA_031308135.1. Taxonomy (NCBI): domain Eukaryota; kingdom Metazoa; phylum Arthropoda; class Insecta; order Orthoptera; family Gryllidae; genus Acheta; species Acheta domesticus. The sequence continues at coordinate 65,175,678 of JAHLJT010004567.1, forward strand.
ATGGAATGGGTATGCCGGTCAATATGCAAAAATGTTACTGATAATAGACTTTGAGAGTAACTACAGGGATAATCCACCAAACTGTATTCTATGGTCAAATAGTTTCCACTTCTTACTACTTTTTTATCACGTCCTATTCAAAATTATATTATCTGGAACACCGACCTGAATCCAGTGGGCCGTGGCGTTCTCCACTATCGCAAAACTCCCAAGCGAAGAAATGTGGCGGCGCACGTACTATCGTAGGCCTCGGCTCGTGCTCACAGCAACCTCTTCCTCCTCGCTTACGTAAGTTCACGACCAGACTAGTTGCGTAGAACCTGCCGCTCCGAGCTCCGAAAACGTTGTGAGGCAGATCTAACGGACCTCTTCCCCGTGTAGGGGCGGCGGCTCACCCCACTTGCCTCCCCTCCAGCGACCGCAGAAAAGGCGACAAGGTCGTCGTCGCGACCGCGTGAGGGCGCAGCGGGTCCCGCCGGCGATGTATTTACTCTTGCCAATTTATAAGCGTTCCTGAGCGGATTCAGGACCGCAACACTATAACTAAAAACGTTTTCGTAACTTCCTTCATGTGTACAGAATATGCGACTGGCATAGATGTTACCATTGTTTAACAGAACTGCTTTTCAACTAGTTTTAGAGGAATCTATAAACAGTCAGAGTAACAAACTAAATACTGATGTTGTTTGAAAATGTGAGGAAATTGCTGAGCTCTTCTCCTGTACATATGAATTGAGGTTCCAGCTGCTAACAAGTTATTTTCCTTGAGTCTGTAGAAAAGCAGTTTAGCTTTCTCCTTTGTTAAGCCCAAATTCTCTGACCAAATCATTTACTTCAGTGTGAGTAAACAACTGAGGTTTCACACTGTTTACGGGACACAGAAACGTATTGTCAGCGGTTCAACTTTATCGCAGGGCATCATCACTTGACATATTATCCAGATTAACAGTTGCAATAGCCACTGCTAATTCTGGTACAGGCAGATCCGACCTATGGCCTATTGGCCGAATTACAGATGGTAGTTTAGGGTACTGAATTACTTTTTTGTTTTTTGAGTTGTAACCAGTAACATCAATGCAGCAAAAGTAGCAATTATCCGAATGATTTCCTCCATACCATTGGAATGGCAAATCTAAAGGATGCTTTCTCCTTTTTTTGACCATTTCTAATGTCCTCTACACAAATACATGTATAACATACTCTATGTGGCGGCCAAAATTTGGCCTGATCACACGTTTAATTCTAAAGTATGAAAAACAAAGTCTGTAAAGTTCCGTTGGTGTTTTAATCACAAATATAATAAAAACTGTTAGGACTGTTATTACAACCATGACTAGCCGTGACTGAACACTGACTGTTAAACTAGTATCTTATCTTGCTAGCAACAATGCAAACACGTGTGTCTCCAATAAAACAAACACGGTACTGCTTGTCAAATATTTCACCAAAGCGTATATTACCCTCTTCGTCGTCCTAATACTTTCTCATTCTACCTTCCTAAATCCCTTACATTCACTTCCTGAATCCCGTAACTTCCTGATTTCTAGATACCTTTACCTGATTTCGAGAAATCTAGATACCTAGCCGCCTTTGCCTATGCAGAGAAAACGGTTAAATGTGAACAAACGATGGGTCATATGGCATCTTTAGTGTTATTTTTTGAATCAGCACACTTAAAATGATAATTAGATTAACACACACCATGTTTTTTGGTCGTTGGCTTGTGTTACTTACATGAGCTCTTTAATATTGCATTAGTTTCTCAACTCTGATCATTATATTTTTACACACTTGAGTTTATCACACATGCAAATTCCTTAATCATTAAATATTATTTATCAAGTAATGAGAGCAAATGTTATTTTGCTGATGACTCCTCACTATTATCACCATAAACAGCATCAACATGAATACCATTTTTATTAGACGCTAGTCTATTTAATACAATATTAATTTGCTGCTAGTTTTGATCACACAAGAAATAAACATCCAAAAGCCTCTCTTTATTGTAATCACTGTAATCTGTCATATATCTAATAGTTACCCCCCTAATAGAATTGCATTAACACTAGGAAGGTGGCGATTTTTCCCTCTCATGTATAATATGTATAATATGCTCCATGTATAATATGCATCCATTGACAGCCGCTACATCCGAAGCATTGAAAAATACATGTATTGACCTCCAGTTGATCAAGGATACCGTCACATTTTATTTAGTTACTAGCTGACCCGGCAAATGTTGTTTTGCCATATAAATTATTCCTAGGATTCTTTTAGTAGAAAAAATGACTAACTTATTGTCAGTGTTAGAGGATGTGGTATACATGAGTTGAAGACGCATGGAGCGCTGTGAACGATGATGGAATATAAAAATAAAACAATACCAAACATTTATATTTTTAATTTATTGTAATTTATTTTTTGAAATGATATACATTGTTAATTACATTAATTTTACTAAAAAGACATATCAATCCCTCAACGCAATAGAGTGTACAATATTTTTTGTTACCCATCTTTAGCTAACACAAATAAACCGGATGGCTTGCCCACTCGAGAGCATGCCACGTATAATTGACCGTGTGAAAAACATGGTGTGCTCAAAATAAGCCACAAACAGACATCGTTTGGCCTTCAAACTTATTGATAGTCATCGCAAATGCCAATCTTAACGGAAATTGAAGACATTTAAAATGAATTGGCACATCTGTGGGCATAATAGGGATCCGTGGCAGTAATATATTCTCACCTCGAAATTTGCCATTTAAAATGATGGCTTCGATGACGTTTTTCATTACAGCTCTGCAAATTTATTATAAATTATTTAAAAATTACACCGAAATAGAAAAATTAAACTTGTAAAATTACGATTAACGCCCACACAATAATCATAATGGCCGAAAACTGTAGTGAGTGAGAAACGGCTTATTGTGTGAGAGATCCCTACTCCGTGCTGCTTTCTGTCAGAAGCAATGTTGCCCAATGTGAAACTTCCGATTGGAAAGTTTTAAGTTCGAATATGCGGATTACTTCTAATGAATGCAGATTTACTTCGTATAATATAATTTAAAAATAGGGCAAAACATCAATAATTTATATATCGATATAGAATTCCGTTTTATTAATTAAATAAATGCGATATTGTCTCACTATATTTGTTCTATGTTCGTTCCCTCTATATATAATGTTCTCGATTCACCCAAGAAATTAAAACTATAAAATATCAGTATTTTTGTTATAAATGTACTTTCAATATATTTTTAATCTCAGTTAAATATGAAACCGAGTAAAGTAATTTCAACACTTTTAATTTCAATATCCCGCGAAGTGCATCATTTCTTCGGCTTGAGTAAACGCAGTAAGAATCTGAACGACGTTCCGTATTATTTGGCGTATTCGAAAACGACTAACCAACGTGTTGTCACCTATTTGTCCGCTGAATCTCTAACAGTAAGACAATAAAGGAAGGAGTTCACGCCAACACCTTGGTGCTTGGTCATCAATTTTCGAATACACCAAATGCCCATTGGATAAAGCCTTAATAATTGGTAGATGATTGCTGTTTTATCTGCTTTCTACTTTAATCCAATAGAGAGAGACAACATTTTGAACATTCAAACTTTGTCAACCATAGTTAGCGGGACATCAAACGATCATTGCTAATAACTGAGGAATTGAAAAAATGAATTTTAAATCATTATCATGTAAATGCGGATTTTTTGGCATATTTGCCAAAATATTGACAAAAATGCCATATTTGGCATTATTGTATCGCTTAATGCGAATTGCGGATTAGGTGTTAAAAATTCGGTATAATATCCGGAAATGAAGTACATGTGGCAACACTGGTCAGAAGTGACGCCGGTAGACGCCTGGGGTGATACGGATCAAGTGATAATAACATCATTACATCATGTAAATCAATCAGGGTTTTCTTTCCGTATTGTTGCACTAATTGGCAGTAACAACGAAAATCTATAACTCAAACATTAAAAGACGTCAGGAGATAATTAACGATCATAAATAATTCATCTCTAAAGGACAATCATTTGGCAACATTGCTTGTGACCCAGTAAGCAACACGGAGTAGGGTTGAGATCTCTCACACAATAAGCCGTTTCTCACTACAGTTTTCGGCTATTATTTTTATTGTTTGGGCGTCAATCGTAATAGTGACGTTTACAATAATCATTTTTTAATTTCGGTGTAATTTTTAAATAATGTATAATTAATTTCCAGGGCTGTAATAAAAAACGTCAATGAAAAACGTTGTCGAAGCCAACATTTAAAAATCGCAAATTTCGAGGTGATAATTTAGGAGGAAGGATTCAAGGAGGAAGGAGCCAAGGATTCCTACCCACAGATGAACCAATTTAATTTAAACGTCTTCAATTTCCGTTAAGATTGGCTGTTGGCACATACATTTCATATTCATATTTGGCGCCGTGGCGGGAGATTGGTTTTTATAACAATCTTTGGCCCTTTATTACTAGCTGAAAATTTGCATTTTGAACGTACCACGTCGGACTTATAAAAAATTCCCTCCAAATCCGCGTGCTGGTGGCGAAAAAGCGCGGAAATATACGATTTCTTTGGTAGTCATAAAAGTATTTGACCCAAAAGCTGTTTCGTAACAGTTTCATCTTTCGTCGCAAAGTCGCAGCACCGTCTAGACTGCACTCCAAAGCAGCCAGTGCAGAGAAAATTACTTAGACACACCAGATTTCCTTTGTTTTCTTTTTTAAACCAACGACAGCTATTGAAACAAATTCAAACGGAAAAAATAAGTTTTTCAAAGTAGTCGCTCCGCCCAGTGAACGAGCTTCAGTGCGCTCGCATTAACGTTCCATGAGAACACTTTAACTTAGCAAGGTTGGCATAACTTGTCGCCTTTTATGAAACATTTCAAAGAACAACCATTTTGCCGCGGGAAACGCATGTGATTGCACGAGTGGAATTTTGTGTAATACAGATTAAAAGAAGGCATTGTTTTTCGTGTGAGACTGAGGTAACGGGTTGAACGATTTATTCCCTGATTGCTTATTTATTTATACTATCTTCTAATCAGAAGGGTATACTGTGTCTTTTCAGAGATCGAACGAGCGAATGAGCATACCATAACATTTCGTCTCGCCGTAACCAAAACTGATGACCGCTCTCCCAAAAAATTGAACAATAACCCAAATCTGAAAAAGGAGCTATATCGCCGCCTTAACATTGGCATTTGCGATGACTATCAATAAATCTCAAGGCCAAACGATGTCTGTTTGTGACTTATTTTTGAGCACACCATATTTTTCACACGGTCAATTATACGTGGCATGCTCTCGAGTGGGCAAGCCATCCGGTTTATTTGTGTTAGCTAAAGATGGGTAACAAAAAATATGGTACACTCTATTGCGTTGAGGGATTGATATGTTTTTTCAGTAAAATTAATATAATTAACAATGTATATCATTTCAAAAAATAAATTACAATAAATTAAAAATATAAATGTTTGGTACTGTGTTATTTTTATATTCCATCATCGTTCACAGCGCTCCATGCCTCTTCATACAGGGTGAGTCACGTAATTTTAGCACCTTC
>JAHLJT010004567.1:65182266-65306863 GCA_031308135.1 Acheta domesticus
TCATTTAGAAAATGTGATAGAAATTCCGAGAGCATACAAGTATTTTCTTCTACAGGAGAAAATTAAATTTATTTAACATGACAGTTCATGTTTTCCCAACCAAAGATGTATATTGCGCAATTTGGACTGAAATTGACACAGACCATTCTGGAAATGACATTGCAAATGCCGTTTCCCAAATTTTGGAAAAAATAATTCAAAACTCACCTAAGGGAAAACATATTATAATGTGGAGCGACAGCTGTGTACCCAAAACAATAATCAGAATTGTTTCTGGTAATGAAGGACTTTCTAAAAAAAACACTCACAAATCGATGACAGTTTTGAAATACTCTACTGCTGGTCACTTGTGTGTTCAGAAAATACACAATGTTTATTACCAGATAGAGAAAGCGCTGAGAGCTAGTGAATTCTGGTCACCGATTTCTTTCATGCGGATACATTTGGCAGTAAATATTAAAAATGCACTTAATATTATTCAGATGAAAACAATGCATTTTAAGTATCTCCATAAAAGCAGCAAACATCTTCATTTCAATAAATACCTTTCACCCAAGTTCCGCAAGTAAAATTCACTCAAAGACTAGCTGAAGTAGAGTATAAAATTAAACATTCTGATTCACAATTTTCCAACGTAAATGTTCGACCATACATTTCTACAAGATGGATGGCGAAAAGTTCTTCTTCCATCTATCCGCCTTTGCAAACGTACGTGGCGAAAGAGGTTTTTAAATAAGGAAAAGGTAGGAGATTTAGCATACATGTTGAAATGGATGCCAACTCTGGATCAAACCTACTCCATAGAATTGCTTACAAAACAAAAATAATACTATGGCTACGCGACATTTTACTTTAATATGTTTGTAATATGTCGTTTCAAATTTAAGTGTAATTCTATAATTTACAATAGGTTACTTTTTTTCCACTTCTAGTTGGCTAAGTCTAAGCAATGCCATGAAATTAAAATTGAGTACTCTAAATAGGATTTCTACTAAAATGTAAGCACATTTCTTTGAATTCTTTAAAATTTAATAAATGATACGTTACATGTATATTTGCAATTATTTAAGTAATGTACCAGTCAAATTTTCCTACCAACAAAGATAGAACCTTTTTGCTCCAACTTGAAAATGCATATTGAGAGTAAAAAGGTTCTATCTGAAAAAATAGGGTCTTGTTTCTACCAAAGTTACAATGCTTTTAGAATAAATATCAGTCTACAGTTTTGTGCTTGGATGTCTAGTACACTGACAAAGTTTCAATACATTTCATAAAATAGTTTTTGTTTAGAGAGGGACAAAACTTTTGAAATGCTCTCCTGTAAAATTTACTACGGTGCAGATAGAACCTTTTTACTTTAGGGTCGCGATATATATATATATATATATATATATATATATATATATATATATATATATATAGATAGATAGATAGATAGATAGATAGATAGATAGATAAACGTACAGTTTCTGGAATTTCCATAAACGTACGTATAAATTTCATTTATTTTTCCAATATTCAGATACAAGGACCAGGAGTATGTCTAACCTTATTCATTGCAGATTGGTATTACTGTATATTATTACATTAATACGTGCACGGTTACGAGTACAAACAGAGATACCAATGCAGATACACTTACAAGTATAAGTGCAGATATGACCATAATAATAATATGTAAATAGAGACATTGGGATCAGGGACCGAAAAGGTATTGAATACCGGTAAAATACCTGTATTTTTTCATACCGGTATAAAAAAACCTTTATTCTTTTATACCGGTAAAATACCTTTATAGGACGTCTATACCGGTATGGACGTCCATAAAGATTATACCGGTATTATACTGGTATTTTCGAAGGAAACAGTGTCGCGTTCGCGGCTCCACACGCGCGTTCACTTCCCCACATGCGCGCCTTTGCGTCCCCACATGCGCATTTGCGTCCCCACACACGCGTTCGCTCCTCCAAAGGCGCCTTCACGTCCCTACACGCGCGTTCGCTCGCCACACGCGCTTTCGCGTCCCCACACGCGCGTTCGTGTCCTCACACGCGCGTTCGCGTCCCCACACGCGCGTTCGCTTCTCAAAAGCGCGTTCGCTTCCCAAACACGCGTTCGCTTCCCAAACGCGCGTTCGTTCCCCAAACGCGCGTTCGTTCCCCAAACGCGCGTTCGTTCTCCAAACGCGCGTCCGCTCCCCAAACGCGCGTTCGCTCCCCAAACGCGCCTTCGCTCCCCAAACGCGCGTTCGCTCCCCAAACGCGCGTTCGCTCCCCAAACGTGCGTTCGTTTCCTAAACGCGCGTTCGCTTTCTAAACGCGCGTTCGCTCCCCAAACGCGCGTTCGTTCCGCAAACGCCCGTTCGCTCCCCAAACGCGCGTTCGCTCCCCAACGTCCGTTCGGTCCCCCAAACGCGCGTTTGCGGCCCCACACGCGGGTTCGCGGCCCCACAAGCGCGTTCGCTTCCTAAACGCGCGTTCGCTTCCTAAACGCGCGTTCGCTTCCTAAACGCGCGTTCGCTTCCCAAACGCGCGTAAGCTTCCCAAACGCGCGTTCGCTTCCCAAACGCGCGTTCGCTCCCCAAACGCGCCTTCGCTCCCCAAACGCGCGTTCGCTCCCCAAACGCGCGTTCGCTCCCCAAACGCGCGTTCGCTCCGCAAACGTGCGTTCGTTTCCTAAACGCGCGTTCGCTTTCTAAACGCGCGTTCGCTCCCCAAACGCGCGTTCGTTCCGCAAACGCCCGTTCGCTCCCCAAACGCGCGTTCGCTCCCCAACGTCCGTTCGGTCCCCCAAACGCGCGTTTGCGGCCCCACACGCGGGTTCGCGGCCCCACAAGAGCGTTCGTTTCTTAAACGCGCGTTCGCTTCCTAAACGCGCGTTCGCTTCCAAACCCGCGTTCGCTTCCTAAACTCGCGTTCGCTTCCTAAACTCGCGTTCGCTTCCCCAAACGCGCGTTCACTTCCCAAAGCGTCTTCTGCGGCGGTCCGAATTGCGATATCTATTATAAAGCCGAATAGTATTCCGATGAGGGGGCATCCCTGCCTGATGCCCCTGTTCATTGGAATGCACTCTGTAGGGCCCTCCAACGTGAGTACTCTTCTGACCATGTTCCTATAAATATCCGCGGCAATACTTGTAAAATCCTTTCCCGCACCCGCTGCAATAAAGGAATCTTGTATAGCTTGGTGCGGGACTGAGCCGAGGGCATTCTGTAGATCAAGCAAGGCGACGGCAATGTCACGTCTGCCTGCTTAGCAATATCCAGTTGCCGCTGGAGAGCATAGTTGTGCTTGAGTACTCCGTGGAAGGGCCGAAAGCCTTTCTGAGCGGTTGACAAGGCACCAAGTCTTTCCGCCCAGTTTCCCAACCTGGTGGCCCAGAGACTTGTATAAAGTTTATACAGGGTTGGCTCAAGGGCAATAGGACGCCAATTTCCTATTTCTTCATTATTGCCCCCCTTACGGATGAGAACGGTTCGGAAGGCTCGCCATGGGGAGGGAATTGTCCCAGTTCTTTTCACTATATTAAAGTGTCACGTGAGGATTTAAGCCTCCGAGGCCACTGTTCTCAGGTGCCCATATGTGATGCGGTCTTCTCCTGGTGATGCACTGCCAGTTGAACTGCCAGTTGTTCAAAAGTGCTCAGCTATGACGCCTCGGGGGATGGCACATTGGGTCCCTTCCTGGCAAGTTATCCAGCGCATAGCCTTTCCTCGTTGAGAGGCAAAAGTCCGGCGTAATTTCGTCTTATCTGCTGTCGGATTTCGCGGCTGGCCTCTTTTTTGCGACCTTTTGTCATTACTATCTTGGAGGAGTCTTGAATGCCCAACACCAGATCGCTACACAGGTTGTCGAGGGTGTTTTTCAGCTCTTGAGTGTCTCCTTGGAAATGGGCGTGCGAAAGTGCCGCATACGCCTCCTGGAGGGCCGAGGACCATTCATTTGGCTGGGGAGCTCGCTGCTGTCTCGGGCGTCTGATGGCTGCAGGCGGGGCCTCTTGTCCCCTCTCTCTCCCCATCATTGGAAATTTGATCTTGGTTCGCTGGTTGTGTTTCACTGACATTTGCTTGATTGTGTGAAGCAGGTAACTGTGCTTGTCGCACTGGCTCCCCGTGGGTGCGATCATTAGTCCCTTGCCCAGGCTCTTTCTGCTCTTGCCCTCCCGAGGACGGTCCATCTTGCCGCCTTTCTTGTATATTTTCCTGTTCTCCTGGTGCAAGGCGGAGGAGGCGCACCCGGAAGTCATTACTTGTCACATTCTTTCTTCTGCTATCCCCCGTGTCACTTTGTTTGTAAGAGCGGAAATTTGTTTGTGAGGGGAGGCTTTTTCTTCTTTCGTTGCCTGAGGTTGGTTCTGACAAACTCCTGGAAGAGTATTTCCTGTAGCACCTCATTCTCTGTTGCGTCGTCTGGCGCTCCATCTTTCGCTTCTGGGTGCGGATGCTGCGTCTCACTCAGCCTTCTGTCAGCATGTTTGTCTGTGATCGCTTGTGGGTTTACTACCCTGTTGATCCTTCCCTTCTTGGCGTAGTTGGTGTTTGGTCTCACTCTTTGGTCGTCAGCTTCCTGCCGCCTTATTTGTGTTGCGTGTTCACTGTAATGTCTACTAGCCTGGGCTGCTGTTCCAAAGAGTAGTGCGCAACCAGGGTGAGATCATCACGCCGGAAGAAGCGTTTTGGGTGTATGAGGGCGAGATGCCTGGGCAGCCATTCGGTGTTATATACACAGTATACGGAAAGTTGTGTAATGCTGTGCAAAAACCGGCGGATTTTCAGCAGAAAAAGTTCATTACGGAGTCTTGATAACGAAAAAGTGAATAAATCCAGTTGCTAAATTAAGAAAAAATATCCCCTAACATGTGGTGTAGCCAGAATCCCTCTTTTGTGGGTCCTTGATACCGAAAAACCAATTGAAAGCAAAACGTCCATCTGTCCGTCCGGCCATCTGTGAACACTACTAGCGCCTAAGCCATACGTAGGATTTTTTTTCAAATTGATGAAGCCCGTGTCGATCTGACTCGAGTCGAAGTTTTGGGATTTTGGAAAATAATTATAAAATTTGGGGGTATATTACATGAAGGACCGGACATTTTCGACATTTTCTCGAAAAGGCTCCCAATTTTTTCATTAAATTTCTTGTAAGAAGTGAGTTGAAAACACTTATTAAGGTGGCATTGGTCATAATTTCACGGAATTTTCGAAAATTCTAAATATTTGAATTTTTCGGCCTCTTTCTACAAATACAAAATTGCAGATAGAGATTTTTCCGTTAAATTTAATTTGTCCAAAGTGAGTTCTTTCATGATGGTCAAATGGCTTAAACGCCATTTTCTTAATAACGGCTTCTAATTTTTAAAAGAAAATTGCCATTTTCGTCGAGATTGTACTGTTCTTTAATATTCTAAAATTAATATTTCCGTTCTACCGTTAGGAAACCCTCAAATTAGGAAACGGTCAAAAAAAATTCCTTTGTGCGACGATAGATGGCAGCTAGCACGAAGTGCTAGCAGGAAGCTTCTAGCTAGCAAGAAGTGGCAATTCCGAATAGATAGCCCAGACCCAAGGAAATAGAAAACTAATACGGGAAAGTCTGTGCCATTCTGTAGCACGACTATTTACTTTCCCGTATACGTACGTATTACGGAGTAATAAACGTAGTATAGGGAAAGTTATATGGTACTGCGCGGAAAAACAGCGAATTTTCGGCAGAAAAATTCATTGCCGGGCCCTGATAACGAAATAGTAGATAAAACCAGTTGCTCAATTAAGAAAAAAAATCCCCTCACACGTGGTGTAGCCAGAATCCGTGTTTTGTAACTCCTTCATATTAGTTTTCTAGTTCCTTTGGTCGCGGCTAGCTATTCGGACTTACGTCAGCCAGCTAACATCTATCGCCGCCCAAAGTACATTTTTTTTATATTTTCTTAATTTTTCGGTTTTCTAATGGTAGAACGGAAATATTCATTTTATAATATTAAAGAACGCAAGAGCCTAATCCTGAATGGCAATTTTCATTTAAAAATTTTGTGCTATTTTTTAAGAAAATGTCGTTTTAGCGCTACAAAAAATGCGAAATTTGAAGCTCTTTTTCACAGGCAATTTTTGAGTTTTCAAATTACTTGATTTAAAATTATTTGAAGTACTTATACTCACAAATATAATAATGTTTACAAATTATCGGTAATGTGCGTATTAAAGATGTGTAAGATCTTTCAAAAAAATTATATTTGTGTAATTTTTGAAAAAACAAGAGAATACCTCAAAATAAACTTAACGTCATATTAAAGAGTGCAATTAGCCCGATTGAAAAGTTTGAAGAATTTTTTTAGCCATTTATGACAAAATGACATTTGATCGATTCTGAAAATGCGGAAATTTGACCTAATTTTCAGAGAAAACGGTTGTGTTTTCGAGAAACTTTACTTGACATTATTTAAAGCACATGTACTCATAAATATAATAATGTCAACAAATCGCCGCTAGTGTAAATATTAACGACGTGAGAGACAAGACAAAACTACTTACATTTAAAAAAATATTACATGATCTTAATGAGAGAACTTACTATGGAGAACAAATTTTATTTGAAGGAAAAATGTCTAACTTTAATTTTGTAGTTGTGGGAAAAACTCGAAAAAAATGCAAACTTTTGCAATTTTCAAAATTTCAGAGTTAACCGTGAAGTTATTACCTATGTCAGCTTTATAAGTGTACTCTATACTTACAAGAATTTTTTTTAATGTTCAGCCGTTTTTGAGAAGATTTCGAAAATGTCCGGAGGGACCAAATTTTGAAGAAAGTTGTTGAAAATCGGGGAGCTTCGAGTAGAATCAGATTAACGCTGGAATATTCATTTTGGAAGAAATCGTACATATGATTTAGGCACTAGTGTTGTTCACAGACAGACAGACGGACGGATGGACGGGCTGACGGACGAACGGCCATTTTGCATTCAATTGGTTTTTGGGTGTCAAGGAATAATGTGGTTTTATGGACATTATCGTTATCAGGGTCCGGCAGTTAATTTTGTCTGCCGAAATTTCGCCGTTTTTCGCACAGCATTATATAACTTTTTCTATACTACGTATATTACTCCGTATATACATACGTATACGGGAAAGTAAAAAGTGGTTTCGTCTGTCTGTCTCTGAACACCACTAGCGCCTAGGCCATGCGTAGAATTTTTTTCCAAATTGAAGGAAAAACTGTCCATCTGGCTCTAGTCGAAGCTTTGAGATTTTGAACACGTTCTTCAAAATTTGGGGGTACTTTACATGACGTTCTCCGTACATTTTAAAATTTTCCTAAAAAACTGCTCCAAATTTTTTTCTTTAAATTTCTTGTAAAAATTGTTGGGAAAGTAAAATACACTTATTAAGGTGGTATTGGTCTCTGGCAATTTTCTCAAAAACGGCTCGAATTTTTTTTATTTGTTGTCAGAATATAGTAAAATGCGGCCTGAGACATTGTATTCTTAGCTGTCCGGGATGAGCCGCGTCTGAGTCGATGGATCTGACGTTTCAGCAGTTTAGTTCTGAAGAAGGCCACAGCAAGATGGCCGAAACATCAGATCCATCGACACAGACGCGGCTCATCCCGGACAGCCAAGAATACAAGCTATATTTTAATTGCATATATAGTATATTTTCTCATATTTTAATAGATCATATTATGACTAAACTGTGGGTAATGGAAAGAAATAGAATGCAGATGCGGATTTAGCACCCAAAAACTATACAAATCAGCTATCAAGATTTAAAAAGTTCTTCTGAAACCCTTTTTTGTTGGCCAGTGTTATCTGATTACATGATAACTTACTCGTAGTTTATCGTTGTGAAGTGACCATCTTACATAGTTGTGTCAAAAAATTAGGCATTTTAAAGAAAAGTGCTTAATTTTTATTCCAGGAGTATACGGATTCTAGTATAAAATTGGGCTTAGAGTCTCCTGATCACGCCCTCCTAAGAAACCCGGAGAACGTAGCAGCCGCTGGCGGACTCGGCAAGAGAGGACAAAAGGAACCCTTAATGCCTTGCGGGAAACCGCGAAGCTGGACGCGGCGATGGAGGGAAGCGAAGAACGGATTAGAAGGGAAGGTCAGGGGCCTAATGTTCTTTGCTTAGCGGAGTGTCGTGTCGGTCGCCCGGAGCACAGCTCACATCGGCGGCACCTAACAAGCGCAACTTCTCGGGATTTACAAAGTGGACTGGGCTAATGGAATATGCATGTCCGATGCATTTACGTAGCCGAGGGAATAGAACCCGAGGGCTTTCTGTTGTCTACATTCTGACCTTGTTTACGCCGCTGCACGGAGAAAGGGTTGGCGAAGTAGGGCAGTGAAGAACTTGAAATGAGACACCAAGAACAAGGAGTATGAAGATAATTTCCACTGGATTAGTCATTTTTGAAATGCATTAAAAATCGTGAAAAAAATAAAGATGTAAAGAAATAACAAAAGTATGAATTACGATTTATGTTTTATTTTATATCATTTATGTCACAACGTTAAATGAAAGCAAGGTCGGTAGTAATATATTGACGTCGTGACGTACCCGCACCAAACTGAAACAAAATTGTGATGACCCCACACCATTATGTCCCCAAATATTTTAAAATTCGATTCGATAGATTAGTCGTTACACTCAGTTTGCAATTGCTCCTGGTTTTGCAGTTTGCAATTGCAGCTTCCACGTAAACAGACGTACATACTCGTGCATTTTCCAAGACGCAGCATTCGCCACCCAAAACGCCTTCTTGCGTTTGAAAACTTTAAAGCAATCGGAAATTATAAGTTTTTTTATCGCCAGCTTAATCCGGGAGTGTCCGCAATAGGCACGCTCATTTCAGTGCCCACAATGTATCTCTCAGATACAGCTGCAACTTTTACTTTCTCGTAACCGTACGTATATGCATAGCATAGCATAGCATAGCACAGCACCTTTGTGATTTATTAAGCTTTGCCTGTCTCTTACGAGACTCTTTACGCTGGTTTGTGTCTTGTGTATTCTTGCAACCTTTTCAATGAAACCTCTCTCCCGTACAGGGACGGGGATCGGGATTCAGGGTGGTGGAAGATGGGTTATTTATTTCCGGGTTATTGCGATGGGGGAGGGATGGGCAAGGAAATAGGAGGAGGATAGGATGGGAAGTGGGAGGGGAGGGGAAAGTTACGGGTTCTTCTTGAGGCGGTAGTGTTGTATGTTCTGGTTCTTGTTGAAGGGGAAGGAAATGGAAAAATGTGTTGAGGGGATAGGATATAGTTTGGGGAGGGGATGAGGGAGGCTATTGCAATTGTGGTTCGTCGGTTGTTGTTACTTGTCTGTCAGTTCGTTAGTCTGCCCTCTGGCCTAAGTGACAGGAGGGGGAAGTTGGAGGATGTTCAGTGGGTGCTTTTTCCTGGTGTGCCGGGGGGGATTTCTAAGGATGTGGTGGTGGGGTATGATCAGATTACGGAAGGTGGGGTTGTTGACGAATTGCCGGATTTGGTGAACGGAGGAGTTGTACAGGTAGGTTAGGATATGAGGGATATTGTATTGCCTGCGGATGTCGTTAAATCTGGTATATGGAAGGAGCCGGAAAATGATACGGAGGACTCTGTTTTCTGTAATTCTGAGTTTTCTATAGTTAGCTATGGATGAGGAGAACCAGGTTGGAGGGGCATAGGAAAGGGTAGGACGGATATAGGTGTTATAAATTTGGATCTTTTTAGGGATGGGGATAGAAGGATTGGAAAGGATGGGATAAAGGGAGTTGGTGGTGTGGTTGGTCTTGATGGTGGTGTTCTGGATATGTTGGGTCCAAAGGAGACGACGGGATAGGGTAATTCCTAGGTATTGGATATGGGGTTGCCAGGGAATGGGAATCTGGTTGATGGTGAGGGGAGGAGGGTCGGAAGGATAGGTTTGTTTGGAAAACAGGATGGATTGGTACGTAATGCGGAGTAATATACGTAGTATAGGGAAAGTTATATAATGCTGCGGAAAATCGATTTCGAGATATTAACGGAAATACACGTTTTGGGGTCCCCTGATACCGAAAAAGTGTTTTTTTAAAAAGTCCGTCCGTCTGTCCGTCTGTGAACAACATTAGCGCCAAAACCATACGTGCGATTTCCCCAAAAATGGATAGTCGATCTGCGTCCACTCAAGGCGCTGCAATTTTGAAAAACTTTCTTCAAAATTTGGGGGTACTTTCCATGAAGCCTCCCGGACATTTTCAAAATTTTCTCAAAAATGGCTCCAACTTTTTCTTTAAATTTCTTGTAAGGATAAAGTAAAACACACTTATAAAGATGGCATAGGTCTCATTTTCACGGATAACACTCAATTTTCGAAAATTTCAAAAGTTTTTCTCGGCGTCTTCCTACACGTTCAAAATTGAAGATAGAGATTTTTCCTCCATATAAAATTTGTTCTCCAAAGTGATTTCTATCATTAACGTCATGGACATTTTTTGAAAATTATAGTAGTTTTCGCGCAATAGTGCGAACATAATTTGCAATTTTAAAAAAATTATAAAAACAAGTTATTCTCAAAAAGGGGTAAAATTTTTTCTTTAAAATTTAGGCAGGGATAGTGCCTAATGTTCTCTATGAAATGGCATAATTGAAATTCTTTTGTTTTTTTCAAAAATTACAAAAGTGTAATTTTTTTGACTTGGTTCACACGTCAATCATTTAAATTAATGTCGATTTGATCGCATTATTATATTTACGACTACATGTGCTTTAAATAATGTATATAGTATAGTTTTATAAAGTATTATAAAGTATAGTTTCTCGAGAACTCAACCGTTTTCTGTGAAAACTAGCTCAAAATTCGGCATTTTCAGAAACGCTTAAACGCCATTTTTTCGTGAATGGCTCCAAATGTTTTCTTCAAATTTATGGAACGGATAGTGCTAATTGCACTCTTTTATATGATACGTCGTATGAAATATTGAAATATGATACGTCGTATTGAACTTTACGAAGTTCAACTTGGGGTATTCTTTTGTTAAAAATTACATAAATGTAATTTTTTGAAAGATCTCTCACACCTTTAATATGCAGATTTCCAGCAATTTGTAAACACTATTGTATTTTTGAGTGCTTTAAATTATTTGAAATGAAGGTTTTCAAAAACTCAAAAGTTTTCTATGAAAAAGAGTTTCAAATTTCGCATTTTTAGTAGCGCTTAAACGTCACTTTTTTTAAAACGGCTCTAAATTTTTCAAAGAAAATTGTCATTTAGGACGAGGTTTCACTGTTCTTTAATATTCTAAAATTAATATTTCCGATCTACCATTAGGAAATCGAAAAATGTGAAAAAAAAATGTTCTTTGGGCGGCGATAGATGGCAGCTGGAACGAGTACGTGGCAATTCCAAATAGCCAGCCCAGACCCAAGGAAATAGAAAATTAATACGGGAACGTTTGTGCCATTCTGTAGCACCTCTAGATTGTGAATGTGAATGATCCTAAGCTCTATTAACTGAAATATGTATTTTATTGAGTTCGTATCTGTTCCCCAATGGAATTGTTAATAAAATCTACACTACCCCTATCTTTTTTTAGTGAATGCTTCATAAATTTACAATGAAACACTAACACAAACTGTTTATTGTATCATCAGTTGCTGACAAAATTCATTACTGCAGTGAACTCTGTTTTTCTATCTCTCAAAATTATGCAAATCTTTGGTAACTGCCTCAATCTTTCAAAATTTACAATTGGAAGATATAGGAACTAACGATTACATTGCTCTTGATATAAATATTTAATATTAAATATAAAATTTATTTTAGTCAATTGTATTTCAAATTATAAAACTGATTGAATAAATAAACATATTCATACATATTTTTCAGTACTTAAAAAATAATTTTCCCTGATTTTTTATAGTTATTTTATAGATCATTTCCAAACTTCTTTTGATAATTAGAATCCAAGCCCTGCTTATGATGTTTCCGTTACGTACGTATGCATTGGATTGATTGTTTCTTGTAGATTATAGAATTACAGGCTGTCATGCAAATAGTAACCAGTAATGTATTTCGTTTAAAATTCGTAAATATATCGGGCTAACCTACTTGATACGTAATAATTATAGTTTTTAAATTTGATAAAAGAAGGGGAAATGTGATTCAAGTAAAATATGATAATTAAACCAGCTGAAAAATCCCCTCCAGAACCATTACAAAAATAGAGACATCCCGCTTATTTTGCTTACTCTTCAATTATTACCTCTTCTCCAAGAAGGCGGGCACTGTGATGCCCGCCTTGGGGAGAAGCCACTCGCGTGGATTCTGATAGCGAAGGCCGCGCGGCGGGGGCGGCGGCGGCGGCGGCTGGGGCGCGCGGGCTGCCCTGAGGCACCCGGGCGCCCGCGCCACAGCGACGGCCGCTGGCCCAACGAAGGGAGACGCTGGGCGCCCGCAGGCTGCTTTCGGAATGCAAGTGGGGCGCATTGCAGCGCGATTCAAGTCGATGCGATGGACAGTGAGGGCGTGCGCCGTGGCGGCCCTAGCAAGGTAGTGTGTGTGTGAAAAGTATTCCAATACCAGTGCATTTTAAGAATTATTGTAATTATTGTGCAATATTTAACTTATAATCAATGCGTATTTTCATCATAGTATTAGCCTAGGTGTACGGAAAAGTTAAAACCAACAACAGCGGATAAACCCGTGAACAAAACAGATAGATCCGAAATTTGTGAATATGTGAAATTTCGGGATATTAGAACAGCAAGGACAACTGAAACGGTTTCAGCTCTCCTACGCCTGACCCGTAGAAAATTTGTGACGCTAGGAAGTGTAGACATCTGTAACCTAGCATAATGTTTAGTAGATACTCGAAAGGCGTCATAGTGTTTTATGAAAAGAAGAAATGGGTAGTAAAGGGAAGGCAACGTTTTTGGAAGAAAGAAAAATTATCATTAGGTAACATCAAATCAATTCAAATCGTTGCGGGAAAGGGTCCCCCCGGATAAGATGGTAAAATGTTCCCCTCAACCAAATTACATATGAGTGGTTACACTATAATTCTCACTTAAAAATAATATTTTTGAAAGGTTTCTTAGCTCCCGTCCCACCACCCACACCCCTATACAGCCAAAAACGTGTTTTTTATTTCAATTTTTTTCGACAATTAAACACTATTTTATCTGACTGAAAAATATGATAAATAAGAACACAATCTGTACTATCAGAAAAACATTTTTCAATATTTTCGCAGGCCCAAATTCAAACACAAAAAAATATTTTTGAAAAAAAAACAAGAAATATTGTTTACTGTGTCTTAGAAGCCTGGAACAGGCTCGAAAAAAATGTCAAAGATTCCTCTTAAAACACAAATTGTTGTGCATTTTTTTCAGATTTTTTTGATTGCTGGGCTGCAGTTAAAAAAATAAAAACCATTTTCCCGCATTTAAAACACCTGGACTTTCAATATACTTTGAAAATGACTGCAACGGTTCTGTGCATTTATTTGAGTGTTTATTATACATTTGTATACATTGTTGTAGCACCCAATAAAGTTTTGATTTTGGAATGTAGTTACAAATTATCATTTTTTAAAGCTTTCTAATCCTTTGTATGAGAATATCATACGCTAAGGAAAAACAATAGTGTTTCACAGTTTATTAAATAATAATTCGGTCATATTTGACGGATAATTGGGGGACATGTGCGAAAATGAAGGGGAATAGGTTAGACCCAGATTTACAAGAACTGTTTTACTTGTCATAGAACTCCGACACTGACACGAAAATAATCTTAAAACTTCATCTCAGAATGCTTGTGAATTTTTTCATATTTGTTTAATAGCTGGGTCATAGTTTGAAAAATAAGACATTTGTAGTCAACCACTTGGCTGTTCGGCAGTTGCCGCGTCCTAGGCACGTGCGACCTTGCTCGAGGAGGAAGGCCACAGAGTAGCGGCTGAAACGTTGACAACTGAGCCTAGGTCGCGCCGTCTCCCGGACAGATACAGCTAAATTTTTCTAGGGTGGCCGCTGGGATTCGCGAGCAGAGGGGGAAGCTGAAAGTGGTGGGAGAGAGCCAGAAGGCGGCGCTCGCTCGCGCTTGGCTCGCCTGTCTATACCAAAACATTAGTCACCGCACACGCTAGCGAACGGTCTTGGAAATTAATTTGCTGTAGTGTCTTCGCTCGGTAATGGAGAGACACCAAACTCACGTGATGGCTTGGCTCTGTCTTCATCATCCATGTTTTCCACTGTCACTGATACTCCTTTCCTTACTATCATAACTAGTATCACTGTCACTGTCTTTACTATCGTTCGCGTCGTTACCTGTAAAAATAACGATTTCTTGATATGGTGCATTAAATCAATGTGCGGCAAATCACACTCTCATTCAAACTGTCGAGAGTAGATTCCACGTCCTTTCTTTTCTTCTCTTTATCAGGAGTAGAAAATGAACACGATTTTCCCGATTGAATTGAATTAATTTCCTTATTAATTCTACAAATATATATTTTTGAAACACCTGAAGCAGCAATTGCTGCCTTAAGAACTGCTTTGATTTTCAATACCTTCTTTTGCTTCTCTTTATTAATTGATTACGTACTTTGTCGACGACTTCACGCATCTGACTGTGAAGGACGTCTTTATGCAAGTGGCTCTGAACAGGACACATTGCAATGATCACAACAAAATAATAATCACCAGAGGCGTATCTGGGTATTCAGGCGCCCATGGCAAGCATAGAATTTGCGCCCCTGTGAGGATGCTTGAAATTACGGTTTGGGTTATTTGTTTTAATGAGTATACTGTAAATAGCGTCCCTTGTGAGTGGCGCCCATGGCAGGTGCCATGTCTGCCATACCGCCACTGATAATCACTTATACAGAACTTCATACAAATAGCTTTACTCTGTTTGGGAAATGCAACTGAAAACTGACACTTTGCGTAGACGAATAGTCAGGGTCAGTGTTTACTGAACCGGAGAAGGGACGCGCTCCCCTCTAAAGCGATTAGTTTAAGGCAGAGAGTATAATATCAGAGGCGGCACTTAACGTTATTCCCAACGTTCTTATTCAAATCTCAAATTTCACGGAGGGGGTAGCATCCATCTTGACCCCACTTTTTTGAGCCAATAGCGTCGAAGGAAGATCGGCCTATGGAGGTAGCGCATAATGACGACCGGGACATTTAAAATTATATTACGAAGCATTTTTTCAAAATGGCGGCAAATTATAATTATATGAATATTATTTAATGTAAAAAATATGCTAGGCAATTTAGAATCTAATAATTATAAGGATTAGGAATTCTGAGTAAGTGAAGGGAATTGTACTCCAGGGAGTGTGCAAAATAAAAAGTTATTGAATGAACAATATTTATTTCTAAATTATGTAAACATACATAGTTGTACACAATACAAACATATTAATTCAATTTTCATAAAATAAATAAAAGCAAATAACACACAGATTATTTCACATTTCTTTTGACCGAATATTGAAATCATGAATTAAGAAAATTGTCATAATACAACTAGTGACCATTACCTCTTAAATATTATATCATTATCAAAACGACATGCCAGTTGAATCAAAGGCGAGTGTCGTCTGATATCAAATATGTATTACACTAAAGATCTTTTCGATAGCACAGCTATTATCCTCAGATCTATCTGAAAATTACATAAAAGCAAATTTGAAATGTAGATTGTATAAATTCTGTACTGCACGTACTGCAAGGTAATGATCCAGTTTGCTTACGCATCTCGCATTAACAATTTGTACAAAAACAATTTTGTAAATAATTTATGCAATCTTCATTTCATTGTTTTTATGTATTTTTCAGAGAGCTCTGAGGATGGTAGCTATGCTATCGAAAAGATCCTTAGTATAATACATATTTGATACAAGACAACTGTCTTTTATTCATTATTAAAAAGACTACACCACCAACAATTATATTAATTGACATGCCAGTTATTAACAAATGCGAAATTTCAGCGTATTATCAAAATAGTAATTAAGATATTATAATATAAATTAATATCACTGATCTATTTTATAAATAAACTAACTTGTATCTGCACAAACAGTCCACAAAAATCTTTTATTCTTTCTTCTTCATAAAAGCAACATTACATATTAAACTGTGTTAAAAGAAACTAGTATCTAGTACAAGTAATGAACCGATTCTATTTCAACCTTATTTATCTCAAGACAGAGTTCTTGGACTTAGTATATTTCATTTACATTCTGTTATTACAGGCTATATATTTATTGTCCAAAAGCATAGCTAGTTGCTCAGTAGATGGTGGATGAAAATCCAAAGGCAGATCAGAAACCCAGAATTACTCAACATTTGATGCAGGTATTGACTGGTTTTTCAACTAATAAGAAAATATTGTCTGTTCAGTTTTTTGAATGATTTTTTGGCTCATTGATGCCAAACTAAATTGGGGTCATTATCTGTGATTAAATTATTTTCATTAATTTCACAAACATTGGCTAACTTGTGCTTGAACCATTTTACTCCCTACTACTCTTGTAATTCCACCAACTGGAGAATGTTCGCTTATCAATGCATTTATATAGCCAGAATGCAAGAATATTACACTTTAAAACTACCTTTTCAGTAATATTTTTATACACAATTTTATGATGAAAATGTAGTCTACAGCAAGCTTTAATTAAAAGCATCATGAAAGTAAACAATACAGGCTCTTTGAAATACAGAATTGATGGCCTGCGCCTCTACATCCGTACGTTAATTCCGGTAAATACTTATTTCCACCTTCTTTTTGACATGAATTGAATCAATTCTTATAATATTCTTTATAGTGATGATATTGGAACAATGTAAATCACACTTGCAAACTATCTCCATCAAACTTCACACACTGAAGGAGATAAACACCTGGCATTCTCCTTGAAACGGCTGGTGAAAAAATATATTACAGAGTGATACTTAACTAGTTTTAACCTCTGGCACTAAAATCACTCCAACCTGAACAGCCCATAAAGACTCTGAACAGAAAATGAGCAACACACTATACTAGGACATCACCTGAAATCCAAAATTACTACACTAAAATATTAAGATATTACCAAAATTGACAATATTGGAGTTCGTATCATCTGGAACAAACAGTACTTCCAACTTGTTTTCCCCTCTTTTCCAACAAATGGGAGGCATCTGAAATATAAAAAGCCATAGTGTCATTGGAATTCAAGATGTTTAGTGTTGTCTCTCATCTTCATACAACAAAGATTTTTTAATTCATTTACTACCATTATATTTTACATTACATATATTTTTAAAACGTCCTTATTTTATTGTTGGTAGCACATTTTTGGTTATAAGATAACCATTATTTATTTAACATATAAACATCATATATTTAGCAAATAAATAAAGAAATAATGGTTATCTTGTACTACCAACAATAAAATAAGGACATTATAAAAATATATGTGAAGATTTCTTAACTCACCAGGTCATGCGAGGAAGCCAAAATGAATGGTAGTAGATAAAATGAATTCACATGGGACCACATTCCACGCTGCTATTTCCTGCAGTCAACATTACTGGCATGAAGTGCTCAACGCACAAATGATAATGTTTTCCATGAGGAAGAAGGCAGATCCTAACTGGATCCGAGCTGCCAGCAGATATTTCCTGCACCTGTAATAAAATGTATATTATGCACATTAAGAAGTAATTATGAACTAAGTAAATATTCAGTTTAATGTTGTTGCAATAAAAACAATAAGACTATATTAAAAATAGAGGGAATAACACTCATTATCATAACAGTAAGAAACCAATCTTAACAAAACATCAATTATGCAAAACATATGATGTAGGTACCTAATAATATTACCTCTTCAGAATTATAAACGGAAAGTAACATTAAGTAACTAAATTAAAAATAACATTAACAATGCATTACACTAATAATCTAGCAGATTATGTTGCAGAGGCAAATAACTTACAATTAAAGTGAGTAATTCCATTATCTTACGGCAGTAGTTTAATTAACTTGAATTCATTAGATGTTAATAATAATTGTATGTGCTTACGATATCCTCACATATAATTACATTATTTACTATGTTACTGAATAGTACATGAAATCATTGTTATAGAACCATATAAAGCATTTCATGTCACTTACTTTTCAGGATCGTTCGGGAAAATAACCATGTGTGGCGGTGCAGTCTTTCGTCTTGCTGTTTCGGCAATTGGGCGTAAATTTTGGCATTACTGACAAGAAATATGGAAAACACAACACCCTCTTCTGCACGCAAAACACACTGAATTGTAACACAAAACACACGAAACACACAAAAACACCGACCGGGACACCGTTATAACTGGCGGGTAACTTGTCAAACACTTAACAAATACAGCCGTGAACAATTGCCACACGGCAGTACGTGGATAATTAGGGGGGGTGGCCTGTAGATCGCTGCACCATCGCGCATACATCGACTTCTATTGGCCCAAAAAAGTGGGGTCAAGATGGCGGACCAATCAAATTCTCTCTCCTCAAAATTCAAATAAGCACCGGATGTGCCCTATCTAGTGACACAGGACTGGTTTAAGGAATGGACTCTTCCGGCAGCTCTAGGACCCTGACCTTGAGCGGCCACGCTAAAATAATTTCACTGTAAATAGTAACACATTGGCTGCGGAAGCCTGTGGTCTCACGTCGGTAGATATTTCAGACTAGAGAAAAAGTTTTCTTTTCCTTTACCTACGTATTTGTTCTTGAATACGTATAAATATGTAGACACTCGTACACGTGCGAAAACTCTGCACTTTGTGAATAATAATCGTAGGAAAATTTAAAATTGATTTATACTGCGATTTTTCTTAGAGCGACTCTCAAGGAAACTCAAATACCATCTTCGCGATGGAATATGTCACGGCATTTCGCGTCTTTTCTCGGTCTTGCCGGTAGAAGTCGCATGATCGCAAGCACTGCTTCATACTGTGGCGATCGTGCGAAATCTAGCGGAACGACTATCCATTCCACGAAGAGAATCCATTCCAATATTGCTGAGCGTTGAGAGCAAAATTCGCAGAAAATAAAATACTCCCCTTAATTTTATCGTGAAAGATAATTTCAGTATTTTCCTTCAATTTAATTTTACTTTGATATCGGCTTCTCTCTTCTGTCCACCCGTGCTATGGAAAGGGGGCACTCAAAAGAAATTGCAAATGCAAAATTGTAAAAATAGGATGATCATAAAAGTGGTATTTTGAAAAATACCGAGGTATGTAAAATGGGGGCCGGTAGGGGAATAAGAGTTAAGCCCATATGTAAAATGAGGACCGATCCCGAAAAGGGTATACGGGTCATTCCATATTAAATCAACACAGTCATTTTACATCACCATCTCAGATTCAGATGAAATTTGACACATAGGTAGTATGAATGAAGAATAAGAAAACTACAAATTTTGAGTAAAATATTTCCACCCGTTTCTGAAATACAGCCATGTAAAAGTTTGCAAAATTGGGTTCCCGAACATTTTTAAATTGATGTAGAACCGCTCGAAATTAAGAAAGAGAGCTGAAACAGGTGTCATTTTTCAGCTTTCTTTATGGCCTTTTATGTGATATACAACTCAATAGGGGTTGCGTTCAAAACGTTTTTCAAATTTGAATTTAAAATTTTGATTTTGAGTTTTCTCAAAATGCTCATCTTTTAAAAAAATGAAAAAATTCTAAAATAATCCTTATATGTTTCCAAACAGATGGTGCAAGTTTGAAAATGGAACGGCAATGGGTTCACATGGTAATCTTTTCTTAAAATGCACAATATTTACTTACTCTAGATTCTACTGATTTAAAATGCATTTTATTTCAAATGATAAGCCTTAATATATACAAATTATTAACTTAGTGTTTTTATTGGCGGGTGTGGTGTGTTTTATTGTAATTATTATTATTATTATTATTATTATTATTATTATTCTACATCATGACTAAAAATGTTACGAGTCGGCTGAATATAAAATCTACTCCTGGTTGCAACCAGCTACCTAAGGTTCTGTTCCAAATAGAGCGATTTCTTGCACTTCCCAGTCTTTTGAATTAACTGGGAGTTAAGACAAGGTCTTACTCAAATTTTGCGGAACAAATCCCAGAGCTCCGATCACTATCGGGACGACCTGTGCTTTTACGCACCACATTCGGCAGATCTCGATTTCCAAACTCTTGTATTTAAGACGTTTCTCTGCTTCCTTGGTAACGTCGTTTCGATCACAAGGTACAGCACCACCGAGAAGTAAACACGATTTTTTTCTTCAACTCCCGGGTAACCATATCCCGTTTGTTTGCCGCTATCGTGAGATCAGTGTGAATTTGTTGGTCGTACAATATCATGCACAATCCAACAGACGTCACTGGTTTTGGTGAGTGTTTGTACCACTTGGGGCATGTGTTTGGAACTTCGAGGGCGGTACAGATCTGCCAGTGGAGGTAGGTACACACCCTGTCGTGTCTTTTAAGGTATTCGGTCTTTGCTAGGATTGGACAAGCTATGACAATATGATCAATGGCTTCTACTTGCTCCTGGCAAATGCGAGATTTGTCATCTTGGGAAATTTTGAGAACCGCTTTATCATAATGTCGTGTTCTGAACGCCGGATCTTGGGCAGCTATTACAAGTGCTTCCGATTCTGGCTTCATTCTTCGCCTTTTTTGCCACATAACTGATTGAATTTTAATGATCTATACCTTGTCCATTCTTTTTAGATATTGTCCGTGGAGTGGTTTATCTCTCCACGAGTTCTTTAACATTTTTTGTGTCTCACATTTCATGTTTAATAGCATCAGAAATTCAGTGTCTGTGTTATTCGACGTGCCTTGCCTAGTTTTCTTCACAATGCTTTTTGCTACACTAACAATACCTGTTTCCCATTCTTCGGTCACTATTATAATAACTTCGGTCATTATAATGATAATAATAATAATGTTATGTCTTTACAATCCAAAAGAAAAACTCCGTTTCTCACAACATTTATTTCTCACAACATAAAAATACAATGGTCGCCGGGAGGCGGACTGGGTGAGCCCCTTGCTCCGTTGTTACGGTCGACGGCCGTGGTGAGTGGCAGTGTGGGGGCCGTGACAACGGCCGCGGCGAGCAGGTAGTGTCGCCGGTAGAGAGACGTGGCGGCGGCGGAGCCGTCGCCCAAGTGCCGAGAGGCTGGAGTGCTGGGGCCAGGTAGCACCCGTGACAGTGTGAGGCCCTAGCACCACCCAGGCGATGCCAGGCGGAAACGTCGCTAGCCTAATGTGGCGATGGCAGCGGGGCTGTCCGCTCGGCCGTGGTGAGGCCGGGAAGTGGCCGAGTCACTGGCAGAGCGTCGTGGCGGCGGCGGAGCCGGCGCCCGGGGTGGCGAGACAGTGGCGTTGTGTGTTGCTGTTGCCTCGGCGAGACGAGTCGGTAGGCTCGGTCGGTTGGCTCGGGCTGGCGGTTGCGTGCGCTGGTCCTCCTTTGCTCGCTGGCAGACTTTTGGCAGATACGTAGCTGGCAGGTTGACGACTGGTAGCTGACTTCGACTGACCCGTTGTCCACCGGGCTTTTATACCCCGGTGGGCCAATGGGAAATCGAGGTCTACGCTATTGTCAGTGCGCAGCGCGTTTGTGCTGCGCCCTCTTGACCGAGTCTTGCGTTTTGCTGGGGTGCGCCCTTTGAGTAGTTGGCGCGCACACAGCAATAACAATAATTATTATTACAATATTTATTATTATTATTATTATTATTCCATTACATCACGACTAAAGATCTAATGAGTCGGCTGAATATAAAATCTACTCCAGGTTGCAACCAGCTACCTAAGGAGCAGATTCGGTGACTATCAGTGCCTCTACAATACTTTACGCAAAATGTGGGCTGTTCCAAATAAAGCAATTTCTTGCACTTCCCAGTCTTTTGAATTACCTGGGAGTTTAGACAAGTTCTTACTCAAATTTTGCGGAACAAATCCCAGAGCTCCGATAACTATCGGGACGACCTGTGCTTTTACGCCCCACATTCGGCTGATCTCGATTTCCAAACTCTTGTATTTAAGACGTTTCTCTGCCTCCTTGGTAACGACTTATTATTATTATTATTATTATTATATAATTATTATTATTAGACCGCGGAACTTCATGCAATTGCATATTTTACTTACGGTGCATATAGAAAGGAAATGTTTATAACTTTACCTATCACCAAAAATAAAACAAATCTACCCTATTTTTATTTTGAATGTGCGCAAGTTTTTAGTTTAACTGCGTATTTTAATGTATGCGGTATATTTTAGTGCATATATTCCAGGCTTTTGTGGAGAAGTGGATCGAAGTCAGATCTTTTTGGGTATATCTCTAACTTAGAAGTGGCTATCTTCTGACAACGCGGGTATGGAAATTGAACCTCCTTAGTACCCTTCGCACGGTTTCGGGATTTAATTTCTTACCAATGCCAATTTATAACTGTGGAGTAACTTTTGGTGCATTAATACAAGGGTCCTTCTTTATTATTTTCACAACAAGATTCTCTTCTTGATCAGAAAGTCTGAACGGACGTTGTCCTCCGAGTTGCAGTTCAATCGCTCATTGTTTGAGATACCATGAGATTATGTCACTCACTGTGCTTTTGTCATTAATGGCATTTTGTAAAATTTTGGGCATCGTTAATCCTTTGCATGATGGTAAATAACCAGCTGATGATGCTCAAAGTTGGTGTTCTTTCTTCAACGATTCATATCGCATAAATGTTTAGGTTGCTGGTATCTGGTTCATCAACTGAAAGATGACCTCGATTTGTTTTGGTGATAGCTAAAGTTATATACATTTCCTTTCGATATGGACAGTCAATAAAAATATGCAATTGCATATCATTCCGCAATCTAATAATAATAATAATAATAATAATAATAATAATAATAATAATAATAATAATAACTCCACCTAGGGAGTACACGACCTTGCAGTTGGTGGTGGGGCTTGAGTACCCCCATGAGCCTTAAAGCTATGTCAATGGTAGCCTAGCTACCGGTAGGGCCTGCCTTGCTGAATAGGTTGAAGGTGAGGGGTCAGACGAAGAAGTACTCCATTTTGAGGAGAGTGGGAAGTAAGTAGAGAGGGAAGGGTCATGAACCTTTGGACTTCCTGTTGTCGACCCATAGAGGGTACAGGAGAGAAACTGGGTTGGCACACCAGGCCACTGATTAGAGTGGAGGCCCGAACCTTGCATTAGCCAGCGAAGGAGGCTGCCTTCAACAGTCAGTGAAAATCCCGTAGGGTTTAGTAATGCCGACTGGCGATCGGAGGGACCCCTTGCTGGACCCTGCGGGGGGATGCCCCGAGGCCACTGTGGGTCGCAGTAACGGATGGCAGGAAACAACCCGAAGGTTAAGTGTGATCTGTGAACTCGAGCTTGCGTCCTGCGAATCTTCAATTCAAACCAATGAGCAAAATGGATAGAACAAGCAATGTAATGAACCTTAACGTGCCTTGTTCTACCAATGTCCCATACCTGCTCAGAAACCGAGCTAATGTCACCTTGTCGACGTCTGGCCATCCCACGGATGTTAGTCCCAGGGACCCAGAGCCGGCAGTAGCTCGAAGCCATCGTCAGAGATGGACCCGGGATGAATTAAAGGAGGTGATGTGGTGCTTTTACTATGCAAAAGCGAAAAATGGGGGCTCAGAAATAGAAGTTTTCAAGGTATGGAGAGAGCGGAACCCAGATATCTGAGCTACCCTAGACTCAAAGAAGCTTGCCAGTCAACGACGATACATACTCAGTAGTGGAAAATTCACAGCAGAACAACTTGCTGACATTGAGAGAAATGCGGAGTATGTATTTCGCTCGAACAATCCACATGACGAACATGTAGAACTTGAAAATGATGATCCCGTGGAAGGTTCATCTCTTTCCGGTGAAACACACGTCAGTGGTGAAAATTCATCTGGCAATGAATTACACGATAAGAACATAATGCGAAATCTCCTTCGGCGCGAGATAGAAAGAGTTAGTCAACTTCCGCTTGAATCTCGTGAACCGTTGAGGAAAATATACGAAACTGCCAAAGCTAAAAGAGTGATAGAAACTGTGAATTCTGTCTTAAATGAGGTGGTGGAGACCCCAGGCAGAGATCTAGATATTACTGAAATCAATCACATCATATATGCAACTGGATATCTAGTATCTCAGATAATTTTGGGGCCAGCCAAGAACACCGACGGCCGACAGCAAAACAGAGTAAACAGCTCTGTACCCCCATAGATGAACAGAATTATGAAACGGATAGCCTACACCCGGCGCGAAATATCACTCTTAGCCGAGGCATCTTCTAAATCAACGCACACCTCTAAAGTTCAACGAAAAATATTCAATGTTGAACAAAAATACCAAATTGAAAATGACACCAGCAGGCTAATGGTAGTTGAGAAGCTAAAAGAGAAAATTCAAGCATGGGCTCAAAGAATTAGACGTTACAAACGTAGAATAGATTTCCGTGTACAGAACCGGTTGTTTGAAACAGACGCGAAGAGATTCTATCGCAATCTGACTCAAAAACCGAATGTCAAAGCTGTTACTCCTTCAAAAGATGACGTCGAAGCATTTTGGGCAGGAATCTGGGAGGAGAGCAGATCCTACAACAAAGACGCATCTTGGCTTCAATTTGAAGTTGATGCTGCCGATGAACTTGTAGAAACAGTACAAGATGTTCACCAATTCTCGGAAGAGGACCTCTTCCAAGCAATTAAGAACATGGGAAACTGGAAGTCCCCCGGGATTGATAAGATCCAGATTTATTGGATTAAGAAATTAACAGCTATACATTCTCATCTAGAAAAGGCTGTTAATAAAATTTTTGAAAACCCAAAGGAAATCCCGGAATGGCTCACACGCGGCATCACGTATTTGCTACCCAAAGTGGGAGACTGCTCTTTGGCGAAGAACTACAGGCCAATTACGTGTCTGCCAGTCCTGTACAAAGTTATAACTTCAGCCATAGCTGACAAAATGTACAGATATCTAGATAAGAATCATCTAATGCCAGCTGAACAAAAAGGATGTCGTAAAGGCTCTTATGGCTGTAAGGAAATCTTGCTACTGAATAAAGTCATCTTGAATGATGTAAAGAAACGCAAACGTAATTTGAGCATGGCTTGGATTGACTACCAAAAGGCCTTTGGATAGTGTACCACACGATTGGATTTTGAAGACCCTGGAGATCTATCGATTTCATCCTAGACTTATTGAATTTTGCAAGGCTAGTATGAAGTCGTGGAGTACCAGGTTACTAATCCACAGCGGAAAGGAAGCAGTAGAAACCAGAAGTATTCAGATTAACAGGGGTATTTTTCAAGGAGATCCCCTCTGCTTTTTTGCATTAGTTTGATCCCACTATCGAGACAGTTGTCGCAAGCTGACTTTGGTTTTAAGCTCCATGGTGATGAAAGGCCAGTATCACATTTGTTTTACATGGATGATCAGAAAGTGTTTGCTAAGAATGAAGCGATTCTCTCCCAAATGCTGTCTGTCGTGAATGACTTTAGCAATGACATCTGCATGAAGTTTGGTCTTGACAAATGTGCAAAAATCAATATAAAAAGAGGGAAACTCACAACGTCTGAGAACATTGAAATTGATACGCACACTGTGATTCAAGATCTTGAGCCAGGTAAAACGTACAAATATCTGGGCATTGAAGAATGTGAAACCATCTCGAATGACAGAATGAAAGAGAGAATTCGTAGGGAGTATTATAGGAGAGTGAGACTGGTCCTGCAGTCCGCTCTGAATTCCAGGAATAAAATATCTGCAATTGGTAGTCTGGCGGTGCCTGTAGCCGAATACAGTTTTGGACTAGTGGACTGGACTGAGCAAGAAATTCGCACCATGGATCGAAAAACCAGAAAACTGCTAACAATGCATCATGTTTCCCACCCTCGAGCTGATATACATAGAGTTTATGTGTCACGTAAGGAAGGAGGAAGAGGCCTCAGACAAATTGAGGCCTCCTGGCACAGCGCAATAGTCGGGTTGGGGAAGTATGTAGTCAGCCATCAAGATGACCCACTAATGAGGGAGGTCATGAAATCTGACCGAAGAATGGGAAACAGAGGCATTGTTAGTGTAGCAAGAAGTATTGCGAAGAAAACTAGGCAAGACACGTCGAATAACACAGACACTGAACTTCTAATGCTGCTAAACATGAAGTGTGAGACACAAAAATGTTAAAGAAATCGTGGAGAGACAAACCACTCCACGGACAATACCTAAAAAGAATGGACAATGTATAGATCAATAAAGATCAATCATTTATGTGGCTTAAAAGGGGAAGAATGAAGCCAGAATCGGAAGCACATGTAATTGCTGCCCAAGATCAGGCCTTGACAACACGACACTATGATAAAGCGGTTCTCAAAATTTCCCAAGATGATAAATGCCGCATTTGCCTGGAGCAAGTAGAAACCATTGATCATATTGTCTCAGCTTGTCCAATCCTAGCAATGACCGAATACCTTAAAAGACATGACAGGGTGTGTACCTACCTCCACTGGCAGATCTGTACCGCCCTCGAAGTTCCAAACACATGCCCCAAGTGGTACGAACACTCACCGAAACCGGTGACGTCTGTTGGATTGTGTACGATATTGTACGACCAACAAATTCAAACTGATCGCACGATAATGGCAAACAAACCGGATATAGTTATCCGGGATTTGGCGAAAAAATCGTGTTTACTTATTGATGTTGCTGTACCTTGCGATCAAAACGTCGTTACCAAGGAGGCAGAGAAACGTCTTAAATACAAGAGTTTGGAAATCGAGATCAGCCGAATGTGGGGCGTAAAAGCACAGGTATTACCGATAGTTATCGGAGCTCTGGGATTTGTTCCGCAAAATTTGAGTAAGAACTTGTCTATACTCCCAGGTAATTCAAAAGACTGGGAAGTGCAAGAAATTGCTTTATTTGGAACAGCCCACATTTTGCGTAAAGTATTGTAGAGGCACTAATATTCACCGAATCTGCTCCTTAGGTAGCTGGTTGCAACCTGGAGTAGATTTTATATTCAGCCGACTCATAAGATCTTTAGTCGTGATGTAATGGAATAATAATAATAACAATAATAATAATAACAATATAACACAACACACTAGTCAACAAAATACTAAATTATTAATTTGTATGTATTGGGGCTTATAATTTGAAATAAAATGCATTTTAAATCAGTAGAATCTAGAGTAAGTAAATATTGTGCATTTTAAGTAAAGATTACTCATTGCAGTCCCATTTTCAAACTTGCACCATCTGTTTGGAAACATATAAGGATTATTTTAGAATTTTTTCATTTTTTTAAAAGATGAGCATTTTGAGAAAACTCAAAATCAAAATTTTAAATTGAAATTTGAAAAACGTTTTGAACGCAACCCCTATTGAGTTGTACATCATATAAAAGGCCATAACGAAAGCTGAAAAATGACACCTGTTTCAGCTCTCTTTCTTAATTTCGAGCGGTTCTACATCAATTTAAAAATGTTCGGGAACCCAATTTTGCAAACTTTTACATGGCTGCATTTCAGAAACGGGTGAAAATATTTTACTCAAAATTTGTAGTTTTATTATTCTTCATTCATACTACCTATGTGTCAAATTTCATCTGAATCTAAATTGGTGAGGTAAAATTTTGAATAAAACTGTGTTGATTTAATATGGAATGACCCATACGTAAATTGAGAACCGACTACCTGGCCTTCAGATAAAAGTGAAAGGAGCCCACTGGCGTACCATAGTTGAGGCCACAGGGCCGGTCGGCAAGGCAGCAAAATTTCACAATAAATAATAATAATAATAATAATAATAATAATAAAATAATAAATATATACAGGAATATTAATATTAATAATAATAACAATAATAATATATTGTAAAAGTTTGAACCATCTCATATTTTTGTCGCACCTACGATTCGGACCGATTGAAATGAGAATGGAAACTTTTTTTTTAATTTAGATTTATTTATAGTCGCATCAACATCTTGGTTATTAGCGACTATCCAAGTATTGTTTTACATTGGGTGTGATTACAGAGTTCATGGCAAATATTGTATTATAGTTTAACTTTACAATATACTTTAACTGATCTTAATCATACTTTGGAGAAAACTTTATATAAGAAAATGGGATTAAATTTCATTATATATGTTGATAGATTTACAATATTGGATTATTTTATCTTGATCTTCTGATGAATGCAGGATGGCTTCGTATTTGAATCCAAATGACTGCCTCTGGTAGTTGTATCTGGGGCATATTTTAAAGATGTGATCTAGGTCAAGTCTGGTATTGCAAAGTTCACATGTCGGGGGAAATGATTTTTGTAATAGATTTAGGTGGCTTAAGTTGAAATGTCCACATCTTATTCTTGAAAGGACTGTTTGGTCCCTGCGGCCAAATTTTTTATTGATAGTTGGTGAGAAAAATGCGCTCGTTGACTGATGGATGTTGCTGGATTTATATCTGCGCCAAAAGCTGTTCCAGTGAAGGTTTAATTTGTGATTAATGTTTTCCCAGAAATCTTCAAATTTAATTGTTTCTGTTGGATAGATCTGGTTAATGTTCGTCGCAGCAATTTTGGCTTCTAAATCAGCAATTTCGTTACCAAAAATTTCTTTATGAGCAGGTATCCAAGCGATTACGATTCCCCCCCCTGCTTTTGTTATATTGTAGTGAATTTCGTGAATGCAGTTGTTTATTTCCAATCTTCATTTGCTGTTTATTTCTTCAACTGTTGTGAGGGAGTCAGTAAATATGATATACTTTTGGTTCTCATGGGATTTTTTAATCTCTCTTAAGGAGAGTAATATGGAATATAATTCTGCAGTTTTTATTGAAGTTACTGGATGGAGAGTCTGTTTTAATTTGAAATCTTGCGAATAAATGGCAGATCCGACTCCATTTTCATTTTTTGCCCCATCGGTGTACACATGGTTATAGTTTTTTGTATTTATTACAGAGTTCAATGAATTTTCTGTTCCATTCTTCTGTAGTTAATTTTCCTTTTTTATATTCTCTGAGAGTTAAATCAGTATCAATAGTATGAAGAATTCAGGGTGGAATAATACTGATTCTCTTTGTTTCCATTTCGGGAATTTCAAAATCAATTTCTTCGAGAATTACTTTAATCCTTTTGTGCATACCGTGGGTTTATATCATTTGAACTCTGAGATTTCGGGAACACATCACCATAAATGATTGGATTTTTTGATGTTGCCGATTTGAGTGCATACTTAAGTGATAGAGATTTCCTTCGTTGGGTTAGTGAAACTTCTTGAACCTCAATTAAAATGCTGCCAATTGGTGTCGTGTGGAAACATCCAGTAGCTATTCCCAGAGCTTGGTTGTGGATTGAGTCCAATTTCTTGAGATGTTTTGCTCCTGATGTGTTGTACAATATGCATCCATAATCAAGTTTTGGGCGAATGATTGTTCTGCACGTTCGGAGAAGCACATCCATATCAGCTCCCCATGTTTTGTATGAAAGAGATTTCAAGATGTTCATTCTTCTCTTGCACTCGTTTGTTCTGTAATTGATGTGTGTTTTCCATGTCAATTTGGAATCAAAATACAGTCCTAGTATCTTGGTGTTCCTAACAAATACTAGTGGTTTACCCCCTAATGTCAGAGGTGGGCAGTTTATATCTTTATGTTTTGAGAAGACGATACATTCCGTTTTTTGGGCGGAGAACTTGAAGCCAGTTTCTTGGGACCATTCATGTAGGTTGTTTGGTGCATTTTGGATCATGTCTTTGGTAGAAATGATGTTTTTTTCCTTTACATAGAATAGTTATATCATCAGCAAACTGTCTTGCAATTACTGGTGGTGTAATATTTTTGTCAGCATCAGGAATAGAGAGACACTCAGCACAGATCCTTGGGGCACGCCGTTTTCAATTATTGTCTCTTCAGAGAGTTTACCGTTGACCCTAGTTCTAATATTGCGGTTCTGAAGTAAATTTTTGATGAATTCAAACATGTTTTTGCCTACTCCTATGTCTTTTAATTTCATTAAGATGTATTGTATCCAAACCATATCATAAGCTTTTTCTATATCTAAACTTATTGCTAGCACATGTTGGTTGCTCTCGAATGCTTCTCGGATATGGTTATCGACACTAATAAGATGTGATATTGTTGAGTGGCCGTGGCGGAAACCAAATTGTGTGTTTCTGATTATATTTTGATGTTCGAGTATCCAAGTTAGACGTAAGTTTATTATCTTCTCTAGGATTTTACACATATTTTATGTAAGGGAGATAGGTCTGTAGTTAGAAGCCTTTGTTTTGTCTTTCCCATGTTTCGGTACTGGTATTACAATAGCCATTCTCCATTGTTTTGGAAACACATGTTTAGTCCAAATATGGTTGTATATCTGTAGTAGCCTGTCATTTCCTACTTCAGGGAGGATTTTTAGGAGAATGTTGGAATGTTGTCTGGCCCGGGTGAGGTAGTTTTCAAAGATACCAATACTTGCTGCAATTCTGTTGAGGAAATAGGCTTATTTAGTTGAAATTCATCGTTGGCGTCGTAATTATTATCGTACATTGTATCTTTTTCTTGGTTCTTTTGGAGCAATTTTTTTCAAAAAAATTTGGAGCAATTTTTTTTAATTCACAAAATCTCAAAATGGGCTTCATGTAAAGTATCCTCAAATACTAAGATATCGGTTTCAAATTCAAGAGGCCGTGAGACGAGTGAAAAACCATCGGTGAATATTAATTTTGAAGAAAATCGACCGAACTGTTTAGGCGCTAGCGTTGACCACAGACGGACAGACGGACGGAATGCCGTCAATTGATTTGAAGTATGAAGAAGCAACAAATCATGGATTTTGATTAAACCACGAGATAGAGGATTTTTTTTTCTAAATTTAGCAACAGGATTTATCCACTTTTTTGTCACCAGACCCCTGCTATAAGAGATTTTCTGGCGAAAATTACCCGTTTTCCGCCGCACGATTACATAACTTTCTCTTCTCACCTGACTGGTATCAGCATCTGATGTTTCTTCTACAGAGACATTTCTTTTACTTTCTCGCCTTACGAATACTTCGTAAGAAATTTTTGATTATATTTTGTTGTTGAATAGTGCAAAGAACGTTGAAGAGGAATGACGTAGGCATCATTTCGTTGATAGGCCCTATTTTTCGAAAATTGCAAAAAACTATTTAAAAGCTGCAAAATTGAAGATAGGGATTTTCGCCTCAGACAAAGTCGGTTGTACAAAAGTAGCACTTCAAATAAGGTCATGTACCATTTTTTGGAAAAACGAATAGTTTTTGCGTAAATTGCGATTCAAATTTACAAAAAAAAATTTCTCAAAAATCGCTCCAAATTTTTTCTTTAAATTTTCTGCACGTGTGTAAGAAAGGAAGATAAATATATAAATAAACTAGTGGTGCTACAGAATGGCATATACTTTCTCGCAGTAGTTATTTTCCAAATGCCGATCATCCGATAAATTATGTGGAGTAAGCAGTTCACCACTGCCTTTGTTGGTCATGCTTTTTGAAAGACATGTTTTTCGCATGTTGACAATTACCGCCCTTCGAATGATAGAACTGATACAAGTACGGTTTGACTGAAATGTTAGCAGTTGTTCGGCAACTAGGTCTCGTGGCGCGGTTGGTTAATGCACCTTTGGGTTGAGATCCTTCAATAAGGAAGGTACCGAGTTCGATCCCCGAGGGGAATTTTAATTTGATGAATGTGATGTTGCAGGAAAAAACATTGAGGAGTGTAGATACTTTATTGAAAATCATTGGAAGTACTTCTACTCACGAATAGATTCAGTATAGATAAATAGACAGGACTTGTCTGTGTTTTCCCTAACTGCGTCTTTTAAACAATTTTTCCAACTCTGTTATTCGATTTCTGAAGCATATGACATTTCAAATCAACCGTCGTCTAGTATATATCTGTATGAACCAATTTAAGTAAAATTATGAGCATTTTAACGTTAAATTGTAATACAATATAACCAGAAGGCATGCGATGAACTTATATATCTCTAACGGTTCCAAAAAATTCTTATTACTTTTTCGCCTTACGTATACTTCGTTAAGCGATTCACCGCTCCCTTTCTTGGTAATGTTTGAAAGACACGTTTTTTGCATGTTGATAATTACCGGCTTCTAATGATAAAACCCATACAATTACGTTTGACAAAAATATAACTATTTGCGTGAAATGTACTGGAAATGTCTGTATATATTTGTTCAAATTTTTAACCCTTAACAATTTTTTACTTCTCTTCTTGGATTTGTAAAGCGTATGTACCATCGTATCGATTGTTTCTTTAAAATGCATTTACCATTTTATAGGTCGGTTCTATTCTTTTGTGGCTCTGTTCGACATAGGCGGTGTTGGTGTGGCGTAGTGTTATAAGTGCTGGTTCGTTGACTTTGAGTCGTGCCTCGGAACGGAAAACGTTTGCTGGTATAATACACTTTTGCTGGTTTATGAAGTAGTGGAATAGCAATAAGGACCGTATAGAAGCAGAGCGAGAAAGTATGTGCGTTGGAAGCACCACTAGTTTAGTTTCTTAATCATTCTAGTAAATCTATTTTTAATAGACCGTTCTGTGAGTTTAGGGTATATGTCAGTCATCATTCTGATGATAGCTGGAATGTCATGAGAGTAATCTTTGACAATAATGATGGGTCTGGGAGCACCTAATGAATTTTCTAGAAACATTCTGAATTGTTGGTATGTCAGAGGAAATGCATTTTGGTTGGATTCTAGTGCTTCTTTAGCTGGTGCAATGAGTTCTTCAACAGATTTGGGAGATGGGTTTTCATGAACAAGAGGGTCTTCATTTTTACAGTTTTTCTTCTTTTTCTTTGGCTGCTTTTGATTCATTTCATGTTTTTTTTCTCATTATATGAAGAAGATTCAGGCTGTGAGGAAGTTTCAGATGGAAAGTTTCTTTTGTTTATGGCGGGGAAGTTTAAATTGTCCAATGGTGGAGTTGGATTGGATATATTTACAGTTGTTTCAGGTGGATTATTCATTGGTAGGTCACTGGCAATATGAGAATCTGTTAAATTAAGATCTGTTGTTTCATTGTTCATAGTCATTGAAGTGCATTGGCTGGCTATATGTCCTTCTAGTTTGCAAAGAAAACAGGTTATATTTTCTGATGAAAATATATTCAGTAGGATGTATTTTGGTATTGA
This sequence comes from Acheta domesticus, assembly GCA_031308135.1. Taxonomy (NCBI): domain Eukaryota; kingdom Metazoa; phylum Arthropoda; class Insecta; order Orthoptera; family Gryllidae; genus Acheta; species Acheta domesticus. Next base: position 65,215,481 of record JAHLJT010004567.1, read on the forward strand.
ATGAGGGTGGATGGTGGTAGTTTTGTAACATCTTCTGGGTCAATGAATACCTGTCTCCTGAAGCTCATTATGTGAGACAATCCTGGTTCTGACATTCCAGCTCTAATAAATGAAATGCTGGTAGAGATTCTAATGTTCATTTGATTGAGAGCTTTTTTAATTTCTTCATGGGGTATAATTGGGCATACATTGGAGATTATGACGCGTTTGTGTTTGTTTAGCAGTGGTCTAATACCTACTTCAAAATTCTTTATATTTAACATATGATGGTTATCAGTGATGAAGTCACCAATTTTCTTAGAACTCAAAAATACACATATTCTGTTGTTGGATATGCGTGAGATAAACCTGATATTATTTGGTTGAATTATTGTGGTTAACTTACTTATATAATCCTTGATGGTGAGACCTTCATGTGCTTCCATTATGATGGCTTGATCTTTGGATGGAAATATTTCACTTGCTGTAGCTTCAGCATAAGATTTCTGTGCGGCAGCGTTAGGTTGCATTCAGTAGGAGGTGAGGTTAGGGCTCCCCTGTTGTCAGAGGAATCCATCCTTTGGAAGTAAACCGACCACTAAATGTGGCTGGTACAAGAAGAGTCGCAAATGATCAAGGTTCAAACAGTTCAGGTCCACCACGAAACTCGCGTAAATCACTTTTTAAGGTTACTACACGCGGACAAATAAATATACGACGTCCGCCTAATCACGGCCACCTCGATCTCCTAGTAGTTTTTGTAATACTCAATGGAAACTTTCATTACTTACTCTGTAACGAACTCTTTAAATTATTGTATTATAATGAAATACGGCTAATTGTACCGACTGGCAACAGTCTATACTAACTTGTTGGGATTCCCTGTATTTTATTTTGTGCGTGGATTATTTATGGCTAAATGTTCAGCGAGAATCACTCCTCTCAAGCATTGTGTTCAATATTGTATAATAACACCTGCAAATTAGATTACAGTACGGAAAAGACACTTCAGGAAAGCCCGTGATTGAAGCTTCAATTCCAAGAAAGTTTCATTTTATGAATCCTAAATCATCCAATTCACATTCACTTAATCGAATAATATATATATATATATATATATATATATATATATATATATATATACAGGTGAGGCGCCTAAGATGCCCACAGCAAGTATCTTTGAAACGGCTTGAGGTATTGGGATGAGGTTTACGCCAAGTTATTGCAAGTAATGGGGGAAATATCATATTCAATTTTCTTGTTTGTGAGTTTTGTAATTTTGGAGATATCGACACAACTTCGATTTTTTAAATAGAAGTATGTATTTTTTTCACTATCATTCTAAAGTTCTCAAAGAGGCGAATACAATGATATAAGTATTAATATTATTCGGAGAGAAAATGTAGAAGAAAACGCGTTCTACATTTCCTCAGAAACCACGTGATCCACGCCCTTCCTTAACAGGTTTCTGGCAGGCGAAAATATTGTCAGTCGTACTTTGCTCTCATGGCGTTCCGTTCTCTCGAGAGAATTTGTAATGTTAGACCTTCGCCTATGAAAGTATTTACGACCTGTAGTTCATAATTGTAACAAACTTTTACACTCTTTAAAAAACCTTCATTGCAGCATAGGCAAACATGATGAAATTTACGAATGCAGAAAAATTCGATATTCTTCTTCTTTACGGTGAATGTGGAAGGACCGCAAAGCGAACTGTGAAAATGTACGCTGAAAGGCACCCTAATGACGGAGAACTTTGTTAAGAATATGCCAACGTTTGTTATCAAGGCGGTGACTGGAATTCTAAACCAGGAAAGAGAAATGAGCGTGCTACTGATGAGAACAAGGAAGTAGATGTTATTGCATATGTGGCTACAAACCACCATGTGAGTTCGCGATATTGCCCGAAACTCAGGAATAAGCTCACTCATAAAATGTAAATTTCGTCATTGATTATTTTAAATAATTAAATTGTCACATTGGTAGGTTCCACCTCTTAAGATATAATTTATAATGTCTTTACTACTGAAATAGATCTGAAGATAGTATAAGAATTCATTGTCCAATTCATCCCATTTCATACCCCTTAAAATTAGAAAAGAACACAGTTTTTCACTTGCTTCGCGGTTTATACTGTAATAGGGAAATGCGCAAGTATCATACGACAAATTAAATTAAATTTGTTAAATCAATTTAATTAATAAAATTTTCACTTGCACGGCTTCCGCCGACTCCACGTTGGGATCACTTAACGTAGGTAAAATCAGTCTGCTGACCTGCGAAAGCAAGTTGAGATACGGAAAGCTACAATGTGAAATACATCAGCACATGGAAGGTCAAATGCACTTTCCACCAACAAGGAACATTCTTCGTAACGTGAAATTCCGTGTCCATGACGTGCTTCCTAAGAAAACCATGTGTTTTTGCAAAAATATCTCTTCGATATTAAGAATACTTATATCATTGTATTCGTCTCTTTGAGAACTGTAGAATGATAGTGAAAAAAATATATACTTCCATTTAAAAAAACGAAGTAGTGTCGATATATCCAAAATTACAAAAGACACAAACAAGAAAATTGAATATGTTATTTCCCCCATTACTTGCAACAACTTGGCGTAAACCACATCCTAATACCTCAAACCGTTTCGAAAATACTTGCTGTGGGCATCTTAGGCGCCTCATCCTGTATATATACCGTGTGGCCCACCTAAGTGGTTCTCTTCAATTTTCTCCTGAACCGTTGCAGATACTGAGATGCGGTTTTCACTAAAACTACTAATGCAAGGGGCACATATGGTCATGCATAATATTATTCTATTGCATTTTTCCAAATCCAATGATGTACATAATGTCATATGTTAGATAAGCATTTTTTTGATTAATATTGATTTTTGCGACTGGGGTTTAACGGAAATTTTGAATAGTCCACCACACAAGGTCACGCAGCGCTCCACCAGCAACGCGCGCCCGGGCAAGGGAAGGGAGATTTGAAGATACGAAACATATTCCAAATATTCACAAAACCATTGCAGTTTTTCCTGAACTGTGCTTTCCATCCTTCCGCATTTTCAGATTTTCGACTTTCTTTGATTGAAGGAATTAAAGGATGGAAAATAAGGATTTGTCATAAGTTTGTATCGTAATAAAATTGTTTATAACTTCAACTCCATTTAATAGGGTTTCATAAGATACGTATTAATGGGATCTTAAAACAAAGCACAATAAGAATAAATAATGAAAACTGTACAAAAAATATTGCGTATTCGAGCAAACAATTTCAATATTAATAAGAATATAATAATAACATAAAGAGTGCAATTTGCACTATCCATCTGAAATGTTTGAAGAATATATTTGGAGCCATTTATGAGAAAATGCGGAATTTTTGAGCGTTTGAGCGTTTCTGAAAATGCAGAATTTTGAGCTAGTTTTCATAGAAAATGGTTGTGTTTTCGAGAAACATTACTTGACATTATTTAAAGCCCATGTACTCATAAGTGTAATTATGTGAACAAATTGCCGCTAATGTAAATATTAACGACATGGGATTCAAGTCAAAATATTCGTCTATCCCCAGTTCTTTCCCTTTCCGCGTAACAGAATAATTCACTTCAATCTTTGAAGAAACATAAACTGTGTTGCTACTTCAAAGCTAGAAAAGCAAAAGAGACTATTGTCATCTCTGGACCTCTCGAAGAATCTCCGCCTGGCAAGTGAAGGGAAAGGCACAAGGAAATGCTGGCCAGCAGAGTGGCGGCGGCCCTCTTAACGCGCCTACCTGCGCTTCCTGCCTCCTCAGTTCGTTTCTTACCTGAAATTGTTTGGTCCTCATTTTACATATAGAATTAAAAAGTAAGTTTCACGAGATATGATAAAGGGATTATTTGGGTCCCATTTTACATACGCCCAAAAATACAACCCAACAACACAATCGGGGCCTAATCTGTTCCCCTTCATTTCGCCACTGTCGCACATCTATCCTTCACCTGACCCGAAATGTCCCTTATCATTTCCCCATTTGTCATCTACACATCACCCAAAATATGTCTTCTGTTAGAATTTCCTTGTTCTCAAAAAACAGTCGTGTCCCCATGAGACAAGCAAACCTGGTTTAAAAGGCCTAGGAAGCATCGCTTCCGAGTTATTTGCCATTATAATGTGTGTTGTAATAATCGTTTTTGTATGTCATAATTTGCAAACCTCTATTTTTTCTTCTAAAATCTGTTTGATGTAGGATGGGATGTAATTCTTTATCCACCAATATCTCACTTACAAGGTCTTGTGTCGATTGTTTCTTATAAATTGACAAAACTTTCATCTTTCCGTAGAGTACGATTACTTATCCAAACTATTAGAAAGCTTTAAAAAATGATAATTTGTAACTACATTCCAAAATCAAAACTTTATTGGGTGCTACAACAATGTATACAAATGTATAATAAACACTAAAATAAATGCACAGAACCGTTGCAGTCATTTTCAAAGTATATTGAAAGTCCAGGTGTTTTAAAGGCGGGAAAATGGTTTTTATTTTTTTAACTGCAGCCCAGCAATCAAAAAAATCTGAAAAAAATGCACAACAATTTGTGTTTTAAGAGGAATCTTTGACATTTTTTTCGAGCCTGTTCCAGGCTTCTAAGACACAGTAAACAATATTTCTTGCTTTTTTTTCAAAAATATTTTTTGTGTTTGAATTTGAGCCTGCAAAAATATTGAAAAATGTTTTTCTGATAGTACAGATTGTGTTCTTATCATATTTTTTCAGTCAGATAAAATAGTGTTTAATTGTCGAAAAAAATTGAAATAAAAAAAACATGTTTTTGGCTGTTTAGGGGTGTGGGTGGTGGAACGGGAGCTAAGAAACCTTTCAAAAATATCATTTTTAAGTGAGAATTATAGTGTAACCATTCATATGTAATTTGGTTGAAAACTTTTTACCACTTTATCGGAGGGGACCCTTTCTCAGATCAACAACTCTGTAGAGGCAGCGGCTAAGGAATATCATTCTGAGAGTCTTTGGTAGGTTAGTGTAAGGAAAACTTTGCAAAACGTGAGAAGACGTGTGGGGCTACTATACTCATATTCCGTTATTTTATAAGAGGAGTGTAAGATTAATGGTGACGAAGTACAGTAGTTGACAGCTCATGTGGGATTGGCGCAGGAGTTGCAGGATACACACAAAGAAAAGTTCCAACACAAGCAAAGTTTAATTTGCAGATCTGCTGAATTGTCACATACAGGAACACAGTACATAAACATAAAGATTTCACTTGGCGCGTCAATTTACACTTTGTCCAAGTACATTTTTTGCAGGGACATTGCACACTGCATTAATTACCTTAAGAGTGCCGACCAGAAGCAGCCGTGAGTTACACATTTGAAGTAACAATTATGGGCGTAAACTTTACGCAAGAGCGACTGATACAATTTACATGCTTACTGCCACGGTTGAATTAATGAAATGTTTGAGCTGTTTGCAGCTCAAGTTGCACGATTAAACATGACTGTACATGCTTCTGCACGGAGACCTTGACACGCGCGTCCCTCTTACGGTGCCTTTCAGTGGACTAAACTTATTCAGTTGGGCGACAGAGAGACGTTAGGAATGGGCTCTCTCGCGCGGCAGAGGTGGGGATGGTGATGACCAATTATTGGATTGCCGTTTGATTTTGTCTGGAACGTTCTGGTCTTCGTCCGTTGCTTCTCTGCAACGGACGGAGGGGGGGCAGAGATAGCGAGGCGCGCACGTGCGCGAGCAGTCTCCGCACGTTGGAGAATTCGTGGAAAAGCGGATGGGGAGGCGATGGCGTGGTTTTGCCCGCTCAAGCGGACGCGCTTCCTGCCGATTACGCATCTTAACTGTTCTTCCTTACTTGTGAAATAAACGTATTTGCTTATAAACGTATATGCTTTGCTGTGGGCCCGAACAACGTGGACGTCCAAAGAAACTTAGTGGAACAAATGGTCGTGCAATTCGATGAAACTGAAGAAAAATCCGCGGTAATTATCAAAAATAGCGAGTGAATTTGAAAATGAATTGTAGATAAATGTAGGTTAAACTACTGTTTAGCTATCGTGCAAGAGTAGCAAGAAGAAAATATTTTGTGAATGTCGTCAACAGATGGAAAAAGTTCGCAAAACAATATGTAAATAAAAAGAATGAGTTTTGGAAAATTGTTAGTTTTTACCAATGAAAACAAATACAACATATTTTCTTCAAATGGAAGACGGATGATTTGTTTTACTTTTCGTTACAGGTAAACCAATTAAAACTTTTTTTGGGAGAAATCCTTAGGTGTTCGAATACTTTTTACACTCAGTGTAGCTTAGCAACTACGCCGCTGCCTCTACAGAGTTGTTGATCTGAAGGTCCCAGGCTTCGAGTCCTGAAGGTGGCCGAATTTCAGAGCTCGTTATATTGTAAGTACCGTGATATCTTACCGTGATAAAGTCTAGGCTTCCGCTGCCAGAGTTGAGATCTCGGTTGTCCGGGTGACACCGCGTGGCAGGCTGTGTAGCCGACGTTTTGACCATCTTCTTCAGAGCTGGTCTGCGCTGGTGTTTTTTTCTTCAATTTTTCCCCTCTCCAGTTGCCCTGGAGAGGCGGGACTTTATTCAAGTTTAAGGAGCTTACATACTTTATCTCCAGCCGATTTGGCTTATGGAGAAATGAGGGCTCATATCTTAAAAATACTAACTATAACTAGGACTAAAACTACTAACATTTCCCCTTTGGGCTCATTGAGTTTTAAATAATAAATGATTGCGATATAGTTTTTAAAGTTCTTTAGATTGTTCATCTGTTCTTATTTTTTCATTATTTTCATTCATGCTCTCATTTACTCTTAAGCGATATGTACAAACACATTCAATCACGCATTTAAACACACTTCACTATTTACACTATATACACTGCACATTGCTCGCCACGACGCCGACTTTACTCAAGCGCCCGTGGCGCCGCGACGTCTTCGTGCTCAGGCGGCCCAGGACCAGCGTGGCCCTCGCGGTTTCCGGCGTTTGTGAGCGGCGACCACCTCTCAAGTACTGACTGCTCCCCGCGTCGCACAGCTAGCGAACTTGTGCGGGGGAAGTGTGCGGAAGGTGAATGCGCCCTGCTGCGGGCCCTTTCTTCTGTGGAAGGCCCTGTGAACGCCGCTGTCCGCTGCCTGGCCGGTCTCGCGCAGGATGCGCGGAGCGGACGGCCGCAACGCCCTTGCGAGCGCCGTCTCCGCCTTTCGTTGCAGCTCCGCCGGGAACTGATGGCGTACGCCTAGAACCTGGAACACGTCAGCATTGCTAGGGTAGCGGTCAGGGCAGGGAAAAGGAAGATGCGGGCGCGCCGCGAGGCGCGCCGCTCTATTGTTTACGACCGGGATTGGTCGCAAAGTAGGGCGAGGAGCGGCCGCGAAGACCTCGCACGCGTACGCCGACAGGGGGCGCACGCACGTGGTGAAAAGGCGGCGCTTTAGAAGGATGTCAAGGTCGGGGGAACGGAGAAGAGGTTTTAGAAGTAAAGTGCGGGTTTTGAGTTTGGCCGCGAGATATCGAGCGTGCGCGTGCCAGCGGAGACCGCTGTCAAGCAACACCCCCAAATACCTCGCTTCGCTCCGACACGGGAGACGCGCGCCTGCCAAGCTCACCGTTTCATCGGGGTCAGCCCTCTGACGAGTGAAGTTGACAGACTCGCATTTCTCGAGTTTGAGAGCAAATCGTTTCCGACTAAGCCATTCAGGAAGGGCGGAGAGACAGTCGCATAAGTATTTAACAGACTGCCTTCCGTTCGCCGATTTCGCGTAATACGCATAACCATCCGCGAACATCAGGAGCCCGCAGTGCTGAATACCGGTTCAAGCTTCAGCAGCGAGTGGAGCATCATTTACGTATAAGCCGAAGAGGGTAGGAGAGAGAACGCTCCCCTGAGGCTCGCCCGCCTCGCCTCGTCTGAAAGACGAAGAAACGTTGTTGACGCGCACTCGGAACTGCCTGTCTCAGAGAAAACTCGCGATCAATCGGACATAGCAATCGCTAATCCCCGACACCGCGAGGCACGTGAGCAAGACCGCATGTCGTGGGGGAAGGGGTCTGGCACCACGTGCAGGGGAGTGGAGGGACGGTAACGGCAGAAGGTGCCTTCTGGGCCATTCCCTATTCTATTGAAGGCCTAAGGCGGATGAGAGGGAGCAATAAGAACAGGGATGACCCCAGTCATGGCAAACAGCAGTTTATTGGAGAGGTGTAACCTACATAGGCACCTGACGTAGCCCAGCCTCGGCGAGGACGGTTCTCCGGAAGAGCGACTTTGCAGCGGCCATGGCGCCACTCGAAGTGCACGGCGATCAAGGACAAGACCGGGAAGCTGCTAACAGGACCCCGGAGGGTCTGTCTGGACTAGCGGGATTGAGGAGTGTCGGCAGGGCCAGTTCGGGCCTATCTGAACCGACTAAGGGTGAAGGGAGGTCGGCAGGGCCAGTTTGGGCCGATCTGAACCGACGGAGAGTGGAAGGTCCGTGCACACGGGCGACGAGCTCACGAGTAGCTTTCGTCCCCCCGCTAAGCGGAGGTTAAGCCATTATATAGGCCTTTTCTGCTGAGACGCTCTTTCCGCGGCGGAGATACGTCATTATGCTTACGCGGGCGCCAGCCATCTGCGGCCACGCGACACCACACAGAATCGAAGGCCGATCGCATGTCAAGAAAGACCGCTGGCATAGAATGCCGTCTCTCCAAGGCAAGGCCAATCTCCGTGCAAAGCCGCGTTAGCTGCTGCGCGGAGCTGTGGCCAGCTCGGAAACCAAATTGCTCATCTCTGAGAAGGTTGAGGCGACGTATTTCCTGTAGCAAACGCGACAGAATCAGTCTCTCGAACAACTTTCCTAGGATGGAGAGAAGACTAATTGGTCTATAACTGCTTGGAAGTAGTTTATTTTTGCCAGGTTTTGGAATAAGTGCGATGGTCGCAAGTCTCCACGCCTTCGGGAAATACCGCGCGCCAGACACGCAGAAGATACTCGACTCCGAAGCCCTGCACAGCGCACAGTTGTGACGCCATTACTCTGCCGGCCCAGCCGCCTTTCGGCGATTGACTCGATGGAGTTCGGCTGGCCAATGGCGCCACAGCCGGCCGCGCGCTCCATTGGCCCGTCACCTGAGGCGGTGGCGGCCAATGGCAACGCAGCGGTGCCTGATTCAAACGCTCGGAACTGCAACGCAAGCGAATTCACCAAGATTTCGCTTTTTGTCGCGTCGTCCCACGCGTAAGTAGGCCGAGGAGGTGGAACGCCGGGCGCCCCTGTCCCTGCATTGCTGTGAATCGGGCTGTTTACTCCCGGTTTGGGCCCAGCGCACGAGAAAGATTCCAAATGTGCCTCTCGTGAAGGTTGCATTTTGAAATTGTTTCAGACCATTGAGCAGCTCTCTCCTCCCGTAGAGATGAACGGAATTCTCTGCTTAGGTTGCGCGCCCACTCTCGGTCAACGGGATCGCCATAGCGGCGATGAACTTTGACAGTTCTGCGCAATTCTCTTAAAATCTTCGTTACTCAATTGTCAGCTCAGGGCGAGAATTCACTTCGCGTGTGACAGTCGTATTTTGCTTGTAGGCGGATTTCAGCGTCACAGTGAAGTGAACTGCTTCATCGATCTCTGCCTCCGTATTTAGTGATTTCTGCTCAAGCTGAGATTTCAGCTGTGTTGCGAAATCTGAACAGTTCGTGTCACACGATGTTCGAAAACTATCTTGGCGTACTGGTACAAGGGACGTCACTACACATGTTACTGGATTATGATCGGAATCCAGTGCGGTGATTGAGCGGGGAACCACACACTGAACACCTTTCACGATCATAAAATCAATGACACCCGGGTTCCTGTTACGTACTTCCGGGAAATGCGTAGGACTATTCGGTGTGCAGATCTCTACGCCCCGCCTTGTCGCTACAAGATTGGCAATTTTACTGCCGTTTCTGTTTGAGTCGAGGCCGCTCCATAAACTATGTCTAGCGTTAAAGTTACCTAGAATTTAATGCGAGAAGTGTATAAATTCCAGCCGGATCTAAGGTTTGGTTTGGGCAGTAGACGGACACGACTAGGAGTCGGCCGTTTCCTACCCAGACGTACACTCTTAAGTCTAGGGGACTGTAGAGTAGTAGCAGGGATTTCGACTTCGAGCTGCGGCAGTTCGTGGCGCAGCACAATTGCCACACCGCCACCTGGTCTGCCAACGCGGTCTCGGCGATAAACAGCGAATCCCCGGAGTTTGAATCCGTGTTCATCACTAAGCCACGTTTCTTGTAAAGCCAAGATGTGAAGTTGAAGTTCAACTGCAAAATGTTCTAATTGCTGGGTTTTAAAAATTGCACTTCGCGCGTTCCAAGTGCAGGCGCGGAGAGGTGCTGTTCGCATAGCTACGTTGTGATATTGTCTAGACTTTGTCAGGCAAAAAGGCGAATATTCGCTCCATCATTCCCAAGAACTGGCTCTTGGTTAATGACGGCGTTGCAGTTGCGGGTGCAGTGGGCCCCGCTCCGGCCGCCCCTGAGGGCGGTGCGCTGGCACCGGTGTGATTCGCTGCGCCTAGGCGCTGCGTGATCACGTCCCAGGCCGACCCGCCGCGAACTGTCGACTGAGGCCTCTGAGGTTTCTGTTAGAAACGCGCTGGATGGTGTATCGCTCAGTCGCTCGCTCTTGTACCACTGCTCGCTCGTCTGAAGGACTTATGGGCTGCGTGTAGTGGCTACATCTTCTGTAAGATGCAGCGTGATTCTGCTTGCAGTTGCAGCAGACAGGTTTTAAGTTAAAATTGCCCCGCTTTGGACAATGCACCATACGGCGTTAATCGTCCCCTGCAGGGTGATCCTCCCCCTTGCAGAGGCGACAGCGCACAACGTTCGCACAATTGCGAGCGATGTGGCCCCAGCGACAGCATCTCAATCAAAAGCGTGGTCGCGCCCACCTTCCGCGTTCGACCACGACAGCAAAAGATTCTATCTGCTGCAACCGATAAATTGTACGCGACTGCATGTTGTCACGAAGTGTGTCAGTAAGTGATCCTGCCGGAACATTTACCCGCCTAGTTTCGGTGCCTACTGTACCTTCAGGCACACCTGAACCACGGTTCCTAGCGACCGTGGTTTCTTTGAGCAGCCAAATCTGCTTGACTGCTAGGAGTTGGTAACCGAGCTCCCTCAGCTGTGCGGTAACGTCCTCCTCAGAATACCCTTGCGGGAGTCCTCTTACAAAAACGCTGAGAGATTTTTCAGTTTTCAGACGGGGGCGGGTGCGAAGTAAGAGAAGATATTCTCACTGCGCACATAGCGCTCCGCCTCAGCGTACGCCACTCGGTCAGAAGTGTGGATCTCGTACGCTATCCTTGCCTCTGGTGGTGACCTTCGCTATGGTCGCCTTATACCGCGCTGGTGTTTTTTTTTTCAATTTCCCCCCTCCAGTTACCCTGGGGGGCAGAAATTTATACAATGTTCGGGGTACAAATTGAGCTGCAGCCGACTAGGCTTGTGCAGCGGACTTCGGGCCAATCTTAAATTTCCCCCCTCCAGTTACCCTGGGGGCAGAAATTTATACAATGTTCGGGGTACAAATTGAGCTGCAGCCGATTAGGCTTGTGCAGCGGACTTCGGGCCAATCTTAAATAAACTATTTACTTATAAACTATCTTAAAATTAGTTACCACAACAATTGCCACTTTGGGCATTGGCTAGTATTTATACAAAAGGATTGGGAGTGCATTCTCTATAAAGTTCTTGCTCTATAAAGTTCTTCCTGCCAAGACTTTTGAAACCATGCACACTCTCATTCATTCTTAAAGTATATTTACAACACATTCACTCACTCATACATACTCACTTTGCTCTTCACTATTTACATTATTTACATCACTTTTAGTCGCCACGGCGCCGACTTCACTCAAGCGTCCCCACGGAGCGTCAAGCGCGGCGCCACCGCCGCGACGTCTTCGTTGCCAGGCGGCCCCGGCCCGGCGAGACGCGTTTCCGGCTCCAGTGAGCGGTGATCGCCTCCCACGCACTTGCTGCTTCCGCTCTTCGCACAGCTCAGAAAGCTCGTGCAGAGGCAGCGCGCGGAAGGTGAAGGCGACGCGCTGTGGGCCCTTTCGTCTGTGAAAGGCCCTGTGCACGCCGCTGTTCGGCGCTAGGCCGGTCTCGCGCAGGATGCGCGGAGCAGACTGCCCCAGCTCCCTCACGAGCGCCGTCTTCGCCCGCTTCTTTAGCTCCGCCGGGAACTGGTTTCGTACGCCTAGCACTCTGAAAACGTCAGCGGTTTTAGGCTGTGCAGTCAGGTCGGAGATTGGGAATATGCGAACGCGCCGCGAGGCGCGCCACTGTTTTCTGCGACCCAAATTGGCCGCAGAGTGGAAGGAGGGGCAGCCGCGAAAATCTCACATGCATATGCCCACAAGGGGCGCACGCACGCGGTGAATAAGCGGCGCTTCAAGGACACGTGTAGGTCGGGTGATCGGAGAAGAGGTTTTAGAAAAAGGGTTCTAATTTTGATTTTGGCAGCGAGATATCGAGCGTGTGCATGCAAGCGAAGACCGCTGTCAAGTAACACGTCCAAATATCTCGCTTCGCTCTGCCATGGGAGACGCGTGCCCGTCAAGCTCACCGTTTCATTGGGTTCTGCCCTCTTACGAGTGAAGTTGACAGCCACACATTTCCCTAGGCTTAGAGCGAGTCGTTTTCGACTCAGCTATTCGGGAAGGGCGGCGAGACAATCGCTTAAGTATTTAGTTGACTGCCTTCTGTTCGCCGATTTCGCGTAATACGCAAAATCATCCGCGAACATCAGGAGCCCGTAGCGTTGAATACCAGTCCTTTTATCAGCAGGAAGCGGCGCGTCATTAACGTATAAGCCGAAGAGGGTAGGAGAGAGAACGCTCCCCTGAGGCACGCCCGCTTCGCCTCGTCTGAAAGACGAAGAAACGTTGTTGACGCGCACTCGGAACTGCCAGTCAGAGAGGAAACTCGCGATCAATCTGAGGTAGCAGTCGCTCACCCCCAACCCCGCGAGACACGCGAGCAACCCCGCATGCCACACGGAGTCGAAAGCCGACCGCATGTCCACAAAGACCGCAGGCAAATGTTGCCGTCTCTCGAGGGCGAGGCCGATCTCCGTGCAAAAATTACACGAATGTAATTTTTTTGAATGATCTCTCACATCTTTAATGTGCACATTACCAGCAATTTGTAAAGATTATTATATTTGTGAGTGTATGTGCTTTCAATGACTTCAAATGAAGTATTTTTAAAGCTCAAAAATTTTCTGTGAAAAAGAGCTTCAAATTTCTCATTTTTAGTAGCGCTTAAACGCCATTTTCTTACAAACGGCTACAAATTTTTAGAAGAAAATTGCCATTTAGGACGAGGTTTTAGTGTTCTTTAATATTCTAAAATTCATATTTCCATTCTACCATTAGGGAAACCGAAAAATTAAGAAAATGTTGAAACAATGTACATTGGGTGGCGATAGATGGCAGCTGGCAAGAGTATGTGGGAATTCCGAATAGCTAGCCCAGACTAAAGATAAGAGAAAACTAATACGGTTAAGTTTGTGGACATTCTGTAACACCATAGTTTGTAGTAGCCGACTTGCTCTAATAAGTAGTTTTCCATGGTTTCTCCGATTAATACTGGGCGAATTTCGGAGAAGTATCTTGTGAAACAGGCGATGGAACGCGGGCGATCTTTTCTATCTCTGCCTGGACTGCGAGCGATCTCTTCTGTGTCTTCCCCGCCTCCCCTTACCCACGTATACACAATTCACTGCACTACCACACATGTCGGGACATAAGTCGGAAGCTTAAGAGTACGTCGTGGCTGGGACAGTTCCCCACTAGGGGAGATACCTAGAGATGGGTATCTCACGTCCAGCGGGGAAGGCACACCGCCATGTTTCGCGACATAACATGCACTATACTTTCGACGCGAATGGCCGAAGTGGTTGTCTCACAAGCGAAACGCTTGGGACTCGCGGAGCATTGGAAGGGAAGTGCGAGCCGGTGCGGTTCCCAGCGAAGCGGAGGCCGCAGCACTTTGTAGCAGGCAAGGCAAATGAAGGAATGCGGCAATGGGAGCGCGCTGCAGCGCAGATACTACGGGAAACGCAAGAGGAGCGTGCGACGGTCACGAGGGGGGCCGGTGTGGATGCCGCAAAGGCGGAGAGGCGAGGGCAAACGAATGTCTGCGGCGAGCGGCGAGGTCGATTGAAAGGACGAGCTGCAGCTGAAGGGCATGGGAAAGGGGCGACGATGGTGGCGGAAGCGGCAGAGGTGATGGTGTATTGGGAGCTAGCAAGGTTGGGGACATCGGGGGTTCTGTCCAAAGGTAACATTCAGATTGCCCGGGGCGAGAAGGGGGAGATTGGCAATGGCGGCGATGCGGATGGTGATAGGGATGGCGGGTCACTAGCTCTCCAGAGGAAAACGTCGGGACACAATAATACTACCCGTAGCGGGGTAGGTTCGAGACCCGACGGTGGCAAGATTTTTGACACTAGCTAGATAGCTAGCTCGAATTCAGTCGTCTGGAGGAGAATTCTGGTGGCCGGCTGCTCTGATCGGTAGTTTTCCATGGTTTCTGCGAGGAACACCACGCGAATTCCAGAGCAGTACTCTAACGAACGGGCCACGGACCACGCGCGATCTTTCCTTCCCTTTCCTTGTCCTATGCTCACTTCTTATACTAATACTAACATGCACTTTAGTACCACACATGTCCCGGCTAGGGCGATGCCCCGCTGGTGGGAGATAACTATGGGTGAAAAATCTCACTAGTCGACAGTTAGTCAGCGCCGGATCTCGCCATCCAGTAGGGGATGATCACCATCTCCCGATAAAAAAAACATGTAGTGACACACTTACGAAACTAATAACCTTAGCATTTGACGCACCCGGAATCGCTAATCAATCAATCAACCGGAGAGTGGCGGAAATGTCAGGTGTCAGTGAAGTAGCGGCAGCAGAGGGAACGATGGAGGTAATGGTGATAGTGTGACAGAGTCGGCAGCGTCGTTGGTGCTGCGGGTGGGGGAGACCGGTGACAATCCTGTTACTCGCGGCGAGAAGGAGCAGTAAGAGAAGTGGCAACGACGGTGGCGCTGTGGGCGGGCGACAGTGGAAGCGCTGGGGGCGTCGGCGTCGGCGGCGGGCAGGGCAGTAGAAATGGGGCCGAAGGCGATCACTTTACCGCTCGCTCGTATTTCGCCGCGTGGGATCTTTAATTTGGCTGCGCGCCGCCCGCCACCCGACGCCGCTGCCACTGAAGGCGCCGCGCCGCGCAGCGCCTCGGCCCCGCACGCAGCCACGAAAGCGACTCCCAAGGGAGGACGACGCGACGCGGGCAACATGTTCAGCGATCACAATATTCGTCACCGAGATTGTCGTTTGGTCCTGAAACAAAAAAGAGTTGCAATAGTTGTCATTATTTGAGCATAATCATTATATGAATATTGCATTTTAATGCAATCAGGTTAATTAAAGTGAAATAACCTAATAACATTTTTGAATATTGCATTTTTTGTTGCAACCAGTTTAACTATAACAAGGGAGCATAATGAAATATTTGAATATTGCGAACACACTCAAACGGAACACATGCCTTCATTGTTTTGACGAAGCAAAGTGACTTATTCAGGTAGGCGACAAAGTGTGTTTTCAGGAAAATGAAGTAATTTTCATAAAGGTTTGTAATTAACCTCATGTATCTAGTAACATTCGAGACATTAAGGACAATTCAACGATATCTCACGTATGGAAATCCGTCACACCTTTCAGATGGAGTAAAGAAAATCGAACTTTTACCAATAACGACACGCACTTCTTTTGATTTGCAAACACAAGTGAAATACATCGTCTCCTGTATTATTTCAGTAGTATACCTTTGGGTTCCGGCTCTCACACGCAACCAATCTTTCTAAATGAGGGCTCCAAAGAAAGATAATTTCATGGAGACTTGACGAATTCCATTTTGACTTTAAAAATATGGATGATTTCTTTAAAAAAAACGCATCGAAATATTCATGTAAAATGCAACCCGCATCACATGTCAACCTATATCGGCAAATAACTCATAAACAAAGCATTTTAGAGCCTTAAAAAGTAAAATTTTGAGGCCACAGACCTCAAAGAAACGTTTTTCACACCATAATCTATAAGATGAGACATTCTTCGATCCATTCAATTAACTTTTTGGTTCCACGCTTTAATACTATCAAGGCCACCTCAATATTTCAGTCCTTCCTGCTGGTAGCAATTTTTGTGGCGACACGCTTAGAAGGCTTAGATTCGACAATCTTTATTTACGCTTTCTGTTAACACCGTAGTTTGTGCAGTCTGACGAGGTTTATTTGCATAATCATTAATTCAAGATTTGCTCTCCAGCAACAACTAGAAGTACTATTATAGTTGCTTGATACCTATACCTATGAAGATTGTTTCTTATGCGTGTAGTGAAACTATTCAATTAACGTTTTTTCATAGTCTATAAGTGCTGTGTACTTAATTGTGGAAGGATGTGGGTGTTCAGTGAAGAGTGAAGACTGTTTGTGTTTTACCCATACCAATATTTTCGTTATCATTCGATGAAATTTTCAAGTCAACGGGTTCCGACACGTAGCTTTCTCAAAAGTAAAAAGCTAATATTTTTGTGAATATCACGAAAAACTAAAACCTAATTGACAAAGAATATGGAACAGATAGACAAATGGATAGGGAAAGGGTGAGATTTAACATGCGAGAGTTCTCGCACGGGTATGCTAGTTAATTCTTAATTATGGTACTATTATTCTAAAGATTTAAGGACGAGCTCGGAATGTTAAAAACGTTACCAAGCATTAGGGAAGCCAAGTAGTTAAGCTGCTAAGCCCTTAAATATTCCTAAAGACGCGTAACGAACAGTTTTTGTTTTTTATAATTTTAATTGTAATTGTAATTTTCAAGTGCAAAACTTCAAAATAAATGATACTTATATGAATGTATTTGTTATGTCACTGTGTTCTTTGGTGAAACAATTGCTTATGATGCGAGCTGATTTGCGAGCTTTCTTTCAGAAGCACGTTTTCATTTTCCACTAAGGGAGTTTTATTGCAAACGTGATAGAAAATTACTTTTTTGTGCTATGACAAAACCTATAACCTTCAGAAAGCAGACGTCGTCAGGTCTATTTTGATGCTCTTAAGAGATCTAGTACAAAATACCGCAAAATTGATTTCTTTGTTTTCTTTTTTAGTACGCGAAATAAAAAAAATATTTATAGAGAAAATTAATATAAGGTGATAGTGGTTTAAACGAGTGATCATTGACAATGAAAAATTAAGTTTGTGGTCTTATACTACAATGCTAAAAATTGTTAAAAATATATGAGATTAAGACAGATCCACATAAAAAGTTACTCATTTTCGCATCTTCTGAAATAATATCGTACCATCGCAGTCATTTGAAAGAATGTAAATATAATATCTGTGAATCAAAACAATATTTAATATAAATTATGTTGTAAATTATTCTGAAGAATCCAGTTCTTTGGCAACGATCCATGAAGTCAATGATTTGAGGGCAATGTTAATACCTAAACCAAGTCCATTCCAACTATTTTCTCGTCCTTTGCATTACTTTATAGTCCAGCGCATCGTCCAGCAACGAACCATTGAAACAGCCGTCCGCATCCTTAATGCGGACGGCTGTTTCAATGGTTCGTTGCTATGATGTTATGCGAATGTTTATTTACATAAAAAACTAGTGGTGCTACAGAATGGCACAGACTTTCCTGTATTAGTTTTCTATTTTCTTGGGTCTGGGCTAGCTATTCATACATGTCACATACTCTTGCTAGTTGCCATCTATCGCCGTCCCAATTACATTTTTTCGATATTTTCTGAAGTTTTTGGTTTCCTAATGGTAGAATAGAAATATTAATTTTATAATATTAAATAACATAAAAACCTCGTTCTACATGGCAATTTTCCTTCGAAAATTTGTAGCCGTTTTTAAGAAAATGGCGTTTAAGAGCTACTACAAATGCAAAATTTGAAACTCATTTTCACAGAACATTTTTGAGTTTTCAAAAATCTTTATTTAAAGTCATTTGAAGCACATTAACTCACAAATACAATAGTGTTTACAAATTGCTGGTAATGTGCATATTAAAGATGTGAGAGATCTTTCAAAAAAAATACATTTCTGTAATTTTTGCAAAAACAAAAAAAAATGAACTTTTCGTCATATTAATGAGTGCAAATAGCAATACCAATATTCATACTTTGAAGAAAAAATTTGGAGCCATTTATAAGAAAACGTTTCTCAAAATGCGGAATTTTGAGCAAAGTTTTCACATAAATCTGTTGAGTTTTCCAGAAATTTTGACATTATTTGAAGCTCTTGAACTCATAAATATACGAGTCTAAACAAATCTCCATTAATGTAAATATTACCGACGTGAGAGACAGGTCAAAAACATTACATTTTTGCATTTTTTGAAAAAAACAAAGAATAGAGCAATATGGTGTTAATGGCATCTAATAGAGTACAGTTAGCACTATCCCTACTAAAAGTTTAAACAAAAAACTTGGAGCAGTTTTTGCAAAAAAATTGAAAATGTTTGGGGGGCTTCATGTAAAATACCCCAAATTTTACGAAATCATTTTCAAAACCTCAAAGCTTCGAGTTGAGCTAAATTGACAGCTGTTTCTTCAATTTGAAAAAAATCATACGTATGGTTTAGGCGCTAGTATTGTTCACAGACCGACAGAAGGACAGACGGACGTTTTGCTTTCAGTTGGTTTTTCGGAATCAAGTACACACAAAACAGGGATTCTGGCCACACTACGTTTTAGGGGATTTTGTTTTCTTAATTTAGCAGCTCGTTTCATCCATATTTTTGTTATCAGGGCTCGGCAATGAATTTTTGCTGCCGAAAATTCGCAATTTTTTCGCGCAGCATTGCATAACTTTCCCTATATTACCTATATTACTCCGTATATACTTACGTATACGGGAAAGTAAAAATAACTGGTTCTATATTTTTCCAAGCAATAGAAGACTACAGAAAATACAGAAAACATTGTGTCTTAAATAGCATTCATTAATTTATTGATCGTGATCCAACAAAAAGAGTTCTTTCAGCTATTATTTACGACGTACCAACTTCGCATAATAACGAAGAAATTCAGTTAGAATTAGGTCAAACATTCTCAGTTAATACCGTTTATAGACTCTTTGTGGAAAAAATAGAAGCCTTAGAAATGTTTGCAGTGAAACTCTTAGACAGTGATCAGGGAGATAATTAAATTAAGAAAATTATTCAACAGTGTCGTAAAAGTTGACCAAAATTAACCAACTAATTCAATGTAAAAATTGTCATTTATTTAATCATACACAAGAAAACCGTAAACCTGAACCAAGATGTGTTAGATGTATAGAAAAACAAGATTACACTAAATGTAAAAAACCTAAAAACTATTACCACAATGTGTGAACTGTCTCGAAAATCACACAGCTAATTATAGAGAATGTAGATTCTTCAAAAATAGTGATTCAAAATCTATTTAAAATCCAATTTGAAATATAGTCCAAAATCCTTTAATTTTCAACCCCCTTCAGAATAAACATCGATACCACCAAAGACTAACTACAAAATTCCAAGACCCCCACCTTGCTCTCCTCCCCCTCCTCTTATGAGCCATTCCACGTCAAATCGCACAAAAAAGACCAAAATTTGACCTTCATATTTTTAATTATTTTCTAATTTTTTCTATTTGTTATATGGATCAAATAAGTGAACACGTGTATTTTTGTTTTTTTCTAACTTTATTATTTTCGGAAATATTGTATAATGAAATTTGCTAAAAATGACGCGCATCACTAACTTAAAAATATCATCCATTTGAATACACCAATTATAGAAATTCCGTTCAAATTCCATTCGAAACTTAAAAACATGTTTAATTTTTAAGATTTTGCAAAATATTTAATTTTTTTGGATTTTCCATTTTTTGAAAAAAAATGAAATTTTGAAAATTGAATATTTTTGTAAACTGGATGAGCTAAAAATTTTAAAAAATATTTATAAACGCACTAGAGTATTGATAATAAGTCCAGAAAAAATCAAAGTGGGATCTCAGTAACTTTAAAAGATATAAATATTTTACGAACCAGTGTGTAATAGATTGCTGCAATAGACACGTTTTTTGCGTTACTGGTCGTCGGTTTCTTTGGATGAAGCAGTAATTTAAGTACTTCTTGAGGTGGTGAAACTTCATGATTGAATTTATAAATAATAATATTTATGTGTATTAATATACATATAAATAATATTAATATATTTATAATTAATTTATAAATTTATTAATAATCAAATGACGGATTCTTGATTCAGGTTTTGACTGACATTTTTAAAGCACAGTTTTAGAGTCTTACCGAATTTACTTCAGTTCTGAACAAAATTTCATTTACTTCAGCCAACGTTTTAGACACTTGATCTTGCGTTCGGGTGCTGCAAAAAGTCCGTTTAATTTCATTGTATGTCCAACTTTCAAAAATTGTCAAAATTTAAATTTTCAACGTCATGTCATCTGTTGAGTGAAAGTAATCGATAAGTTACTAAATAGTATCATTGTCTGATTTTTCGATGGACGTCGAAGGATCTTCAATGTGAAAAAATGTATATGTGTTGGCACTCTGTACTTTCTAAAATTTCTCATGGGGATGACATTTTGTTCCAATTTTCTTTTCTTGGCGGGGATTTCTCCTATTGCAATTAAACTCATGTTTATCTTCTCTTTATTCATTTCGCAGACACTTGACGAACTATCTGAAGAGCTTAAAATGTCACTTCCTTGATTTCCAGTTTTTTCACTGGACGTTCCGCTACGTTCGTTAATGCCACGGGAGCCACTGATCTCGACGCTATCTTCATTAAGAAAAGGCCGTTTTGGAAGCCGATTCCCTTTCTTCCGAAATGAATCACAAATTTGCCAATCTAGTGACTTCTGTAAATTTACCAGCAATTCGGGGTTTACGGATCTTGGAGATTTTCTTTTTTAAAAATCGTGATCAGAAAGTTTAAATGGATTGAAACATCTATCTCAAACGCTGATCGCCACTCATGTTGCACAGTGTACACACGATTCATAGCACTCTTGTCTTCATAAGTATTGCGTATTGCGACTAGTAATGAGAAAATTTCACCATGTCCCTCGACAAGTGGTCGATTGTACTTCACGAGCAAGGTCAGGAGGGCACCCCGTCCCTAGGACGCAAAGGGACTCGCAGTAAAATTCGTTTCGCTGACACGAGGAAAAGCATTCGTTTTGCTGTCACCCATCCCTTCTGGGGAAAGAGTGAACATAAATTTACTAATGTTTCTTGAAACCCAAATCAGGCAGAGTGACTTTCTTTTCATTGTTCGGCGGCATTAGTATCCAAGACTGATCGAACACAATTCGTTAGTGCAGGGGAAGGAACCACGCGCCCGAATACTATAATTACAATTTATTTTTTTATCTATACGTGTTGAGTTCCTAATTTTTTCTTGTTATGTTTTGTGGAAAATTAAACAAGAAATATGCCAATTTTTTCAAATTTTAATCTGAGAGAGTTCATAAAGAAATTTTCGTTTTTTAAAAATGATTACAATTTTTTAATGAAATATTTATTTTTTGAGAAAGTAATTTACAGATGAATAAAATACACATATCAAAAAATTAAACGAAACAAACCAGTAATATTTATGTCAAGTACATTCAGAGCGTCAATTAATCATATTTTGCAAAGTACGCGTAAATTTCAAAATTTAATATAGGCAAAACTACACAAATAAACAATTTTCAGGTAAATAAAGAAACACGTGCCTCTTTTTTTGATGTCCAAAATTAATGCCATATATTCGTGTCATTTATTTTTTTAAATAGTCATGTCAATTCGAGTGAGATTTGACGTGGAATGGCTTGTATTTCAATTCGTTTCGTTTTCACTCATAAGAACATAGGTGACCCACAAGACACCCACGATTTTACCCACAAAAATATGTATGACAGAATGTCATACATTCTGGGGGCAGAGTGAAAATCTGAAATACTAATAACTCTTGAAACCCTTATCAGGCAGACGGTCATTCTTTATTTAGTTCTTCAGCACTTGCATCAAAGACTGGCCGAACACAATTCGTTAGTGCATAGGTAGGCAGAGCGCGCCCTCATACTAGAATTTATTTTCTTAGAACTGTATGTGCAGAGTGCCCACTTTTTTTCTTGTTGTATTTTATAGAAAATTGAACAAGGAACACGCCTATATTTTTTTCAAATTTTTATCTCATCGAGTTTATATAGAAATTTTACATTTTTTGAAAAAAATACATTTTTGAAAATGAAAAAATTTTTTGAAAATTTTATTTACAGAGGAATAAAATACACACTTCAAAGTATTAAATGACACAAACCAGAATATTTTATATTTAGTACATTCAGAGAGATAATTGATCTTATTTTGTGAAGTAGCTGTAAATTCCAAAATTTAATATAGCCATAACTACACAAATAATCAATTTTCAGGCAAATAAAAAAATACGTGTCTCCTTTTTTGATGTCCAGACTTAAGAAAAAAAATATCGTACATTTTAAAAAATGTGTCAACTCTTGTGCGATTTGACGTGGAATGGCTCTTATTAAGAATTTACGAAAATTTCCTCGTCTACCTCTACTGTCCAGAAATTCACGAACGTACCATGAAAATAAGTTTGTTTAACCCCCTACTATTTTAAAAAATATATTCCAAGTTTAACAACTCAAAAAATAAGTATATTAATTCCACAAATTCAGCAACTATTAATAGAAGTACTGCCAAGAATAATCAATATTGGATCACCATAAAATAAAATTATTAACTTGGAAATCAAACGGACTATATCGTCAAATAAATGAATCCAAACACTTTCTAAATAATGAAAAAAATGATATAGCGTGCAGTACTGAAACACACCCAAACAATACTAAAAAAGTTAATATTCCAAATTATTATATCACAAATAGAGGAGATAGAGCCTCTTTACATGGCGGTGGAGGGGTAGCAATACTAATCAAAAGAAAAATGAAACATTCGCAAATATTTGTACCTACCTCCAATGGAATTATAAATAACTGCAATAACTATAAATCTATCAGTCGGAAAATTAACAATAACTGTAGCTTACAAGCACCCAAATAAAAATACCTGAAAGCACCCTGGAACTACTGTTATATAATAATAATAATAATAATAATAATAATAATAATAATAATAAATATTACTAAATTGGAGATCTCAATGCAAAACACTAAGCATGGGGATGTAAAACTACTACCAATCAAGGTATTTCATTATTTAACACTAGAACGCCCACAGGCATCATTTCGACTCCTAGCGCTCTTTATGTCCTTATAACTTCTTTGTTTTGAAGATAGAATTTTATAATATCGTGAATTTTCATCAATTTCGATTATGTAGAGTATGTTGAAATTTGAATCTTTTAATAAACATATTTCATGAAAAATTATGGAATTTACCTAGAAAGCCCGCGAGGCATCATTTCGACTTCTTGGATACTGACCCATTCTTTAAGATTTTAGGTTTTGTTTCATATATTTTGTCGCTGAAAATTTTTTAATATGTTTCCCAGTATTTCAGATACCTTCTTAAGAAACATATGAGCATTCCTTCCGCTTTTCATTGCTTTCAGGTCTTCTTCAATACATGTAAAGTCTTGAATCATGAGTTGTTTCATCACGGTACAGCAAAAACATTGTTTCAAAAATCAAATTATTGCGACTTGAAAGAAAAAATCACATTAATGTTCAATGACAAAATATTTCCCATTATTATTTATTAAAAGAAAACGGTCCGAGTTTAGAAAAGATTTTTAGTGTGCAGGAGGGCAATTTGGACTCCAAAAGGTGATGTTGTGGCCAGATGTACTTCGTTTTTATTCACTCTTGTCTCATGAATCATGATCTTCGAATTAATATGAAAGATTTGAGAAGAAATAAAGATTAATTATACTGATTTTACCTGAAAAATAATTTTTCTTTAGTAAGAGTATGAAGTGATACATTTACAAACTGTAGATGTATTATGAACAGAATTGACACGCCGTCATTTTCCTTTCGAACTCAATGTATGTTCATGACATAAAAACAGAATGAAAGCTTGTGAGCTTGTGAAAATAGTGAAGTATTGTGAGTTATGAGAAATGATCACTAAAACGATGTGCGTCAACATGTTTTTCATTCACAGGAAATATTGTGAAACTCTTGAATACCGAGAGGAAACTCTTGAAAAATGTAGCCGTGAACTACGCTTCAGAATACACGGCAGGTGTTGATAAAAAATCTGGATAAGATTTTAGCAAATGTATTTGAAAACTGTGACCTGTCCAAGGGACTAAAAGTTTTAATCATATAACTGGACGTTTGTACTGCATAGTAAAGACAGTAATGTAGAAAGTAAATACAACTCGAACAAGAACCAAGTGCCATTTAGAACATGTGATTAAATTACTTTGAAAACTTCGTAAAGAAACGGCGTGAAGCAAGCACAAATTTGTAACATATATGTTTGTTTGTAATAAACAATATTTAAATAAAATAATAAAAATAAAGGTGACAATGCAATATCATCGGTTGTTAGGGAGCCTGTAGCAGTGCAGTTGTATACTGAATACTCTGCGTTTTTTCGAGTGAAAAGTTAAATCAACGTTTCAAGTGTTATACCAATAACAGATTAAGTGTTAACCTGAGGAAAAGAGTGCCTCCAAATGCAGGAGGCATCTCGTTCGATGCCAATGGAAGAAGAAATACAAATACCACCGAACCAACAAACCACAAGGTATGAAAATTCAGCTACTGTACCATTTCAATCAAACAGTAATTCTCAAGTAAAAAGCTACGCCAACGTGACTTCTAACATAATGTTCCCGAAGAAAGATCAGGCCATAATTATTGAAGCTATAGAAGGAGCAGAAATAAGAGAATACCTGTTAGCCATGTCGAACATAACCAAACCGACCACTATAAGATTTATCTCACGTATTTCCAATGCACGTATCTGTATTTATCTTGACTCCAAACAAACAGCAGACCATCTTATAGACAACAAGAAGGAAATAATAGTGAAAAACACAAAACTACTTATTAAACCACTTATTACAAGAAACAAAAGAATAGTATTATCCAATGTGTGTCCAGTCATTCCTCACTCTCTAATAGAAGATAAGTTCAATGAATTAAATGTAAAGATAGTTTCCCATATATGGTTCATGAAAACGGGGCTGAATGAGCCTGGGTTTTCCCATGTGTTAAGTTTTAGAAGACAGTTATATATAGCACCAGAAGATGAGCATATACTCCCAGAATCTATACAGATTAATTACGAAGGAACAAACTACTGGATTTACATCTCCAGTGAGGGTTCCTTAAAGTGTTTTGAATGTAATAATTTAGGTCATGTTGCTAAGAATTGCCCAAATAATGTAACTAATCAAAATAATATAACTACTTGTGAGGTTAGGAACATGGAAAACAACAAGACAGAAGAACATAATAATTCAGGTCAACCACAAACAACTCTTGGAACAAGCAATAAGACAGAAGGCCAAGAAAAGACAGCCTCACTACAAACAAAACTAGAAATAGACAACAAGACAGAAGAACAAGAGATCACTGACCAAATACAAACAGCACTAGGAACAGAGGAAGTAGACACATAAGGAAACACCAAAGGAATCAAAATTCAGTGACAGAATCTTCCAGTTTTGAACAGCCTGATGTTAATAACTTGGAAGATGAAAAACTGAATGTAGAAGAAACTGGTAGCAACTCATCAAGTGATGAATGGAGGGAAGTAAAACATGATAAAAAGAAAAAGAAACCAAAACACATAGACAATAGGATAAAAGAGCAAGTGTGGGAAGAAATTGAAAAAGAAATAAATTTAACTAAGGTAGGGAAAAATTATCCTATTAATATAGATCAATTTAGTAGTTTGATGGACAGAACTCAAGGCAATCAAAATATAACACAAATTGTAAAAGAATATACAGACGAAATTGATGACCTAATCAACATGTGCAAAGATCTACATGGGAAAATGAACCAGCCAATGAAAAACAAATGTACTCGATTATCAAAAAAATTGCAACAAATAAGAAACAGTTCTAAGACAACAAGTCAACCCTCAGAAAGTAAGCCTGCTCAATAATAAAACAGAGAAAAATATAAAATTAAACACAAACAATGAATATATTACAGTGGAATGCAAACGGATACTATAGAAGACTAGAAAACATCAAGCTGGTAATGAACAAATTCAACCCAATATGTCTGTGCCTACAGGAAACAAATTTCTCCAATGACCACTGTGCCCAGATAAGAGGGTATTGCAACTTTTACAAAAACAGATGTCATTCAATTATAGCCAGTGGAGGTGTAGCAATATATGCCACAACATTTACTCTACCTGAAGAAATTCCATTAAACACAAATATAGAAGCAGTAGCTATCAGTATAAAATTTCCCTTCAAACTAACTATCTGTAATGTTTATTTACCAAATAGATATAAATTTAATCAGGAAGAATTAAACAAATTGACGGATCAACTTCCAAAACCCTTTATTATATTAGGAGATTTTAACAGCCACCATATATACTGGGGATCCCATAAAAATGATCATAGAGGAAAAATAATAGCAGAATGGTTGGAAAATAGAAACAACCTCATTCTCCTAAACACCTCTCAACCTACCCATTTCAACAGTAGCAACGGACTATCAAGCAATATCGATTTGTCTATAGCCTCAAATGAAATAGCACCAACTTTGAAATGGAATGCTTTGGAGGAATTATACGACAGTGATCATTTTCCAATAAGAATAAGAATTATGGAAGCCCTTGCTCCAGAACACAATATAGCATCAACAAGAAGATGGCTATTCAACAAAGATTGGAAATCATTCAGAGAAGAAATTGATAATTCCCTCACTGAAATGCCAGAATTAACTGATCTCACAAATATATCAGCAAATGAGCTTGTAACGACATTTAGTAAACTCATTCTTCATGCAGCAAATAAAACAATCCCCAAATCATCAGAAATCCAAAGAAAGAAATGTGTGCCATGGTGGAATAAGGAATGTGCTCAAGCAGTACTGGAATCAAAAAGGGCACAGAGGCTGTACAAAAAGAATGCAAATAATGATCCAGATTCAGTGTACAAAATTAATTATAAGAAGAAGAGAGCACAAGCCAGAAGAACACTAAAAGAGAGTAGGAAAAAATCTTGGCAAAATTTTATATCAACAATAACACCGCAGACAGATAGTTGAACAGTATGGAAGAAAATACAATGCATAAAAAGTGGAAAATATAAATCAGACAAAATAGTGTTAGAAGATGCTGATGGAAAACTACATTTGGAACCCTCATACACTACAGAGCTCCTAGTAGAAAACTTTGCAGCAAATTCTAGTTCCAACAATTATAACAAGAAATTAATAAAATACAAGGAGATGGAAGAAAAAAACAACCACCAGTATGATACAAGAGATAACACAAATCACATCAATGAAGAAATTAAAAGACATGAACTGGAACTAGTTCTCTCTCAACTAGGAAATTCAAGCCCAGGTCCAGATGGCGTACCAAATGTAATAATAAAACAACTTTCAGACAAAGCACTAATGTACCTTTTAGGTATATATAACTTTATATGGAAAAGACAGATATTCCCAGATCCATGGAGAGAAGCTATAGTAATCCCCATTTTAAAGCCAGACAAAGTATCAAGCGCACCATCCAGCTACAGACCAATATCACTTACCTGCAATTTATGTAAAATTATGGAGAAAATTATCAGCAGAAGAATTAGATGGTACCTGGAGGAACATAATATTCTAGCACCACTACAATTTGGATTTAGAGAATCACGTTCGACAATGGACTATCTTATTAGATAACGGACTTCCAGATTTATTAATCTGGAAGCAGAGATATGTGAAGCTTTCATAAAAAACAGTCATGCAATTGCAGTCACCATAGATATAGAGAAAGCCTATGAAATGGTTTGGAAACATAGAATAATAAAAATAATGGCTTAGGAAATTAATGGAAAGGGACAAAGGGACAAATTAATGGAAATTAATGGAAAGGAAATTCCTTAGCATTTGTTATAAACTTCCTTAGCAATAGGACCATTAAGGTTAGAATAAATAATACTCTCTCAACACCAGCTCAGATTGAAAATGGTCTGCCCCAAGGTTCGGTGCTGAGTGTGTTACTTTTCCTGATAAGTATTAATGAAGTATTTCAAGCAATACAAAAACCTGTAAAAGGTTTCTTATTTGCAGACGATTTAACGATTATATGCCCTGGAATAAATATTCAGCACACAGCCAAACTTATCCAAAACACCCTGAACAATCTTGAAAAGTGGTCAGAAAAAACAGGTTTTAAATTTTCAAAAACTAAAACCGAATATATAGTATTCTCTAGGAAAAAAGAGGAGAAAAATGTAATTTTAAAATTGGATAACAGAATTCTCAGAGAGGTACCATATGTCAAAATATTAGGAATGATATTTGACAAGAAAATGAAGTGGAAGAAACATATTAACCAAATAAGAACAGAATGTTTTAGAAGAATAAACAGCTTAAAAGTTCTATCAGCAATAAAATGGGGTTCTGACAAAAAATGTCTATTACAAATTTATCAAGCCTTAATTAAATCAAAAGTAGAATGTGGATGCATATTATACGATTCTGCTGGAAGAGACATATTAAATAAATTAGAAAGTATTCAAAATACAGCGTTACAATTATGCATAGGAGCTTTTAGAACTAGTCCTACTTTTAGTATACTAGTTGAGGCCAATATGCTACCACTTCAGTTGAGAAGAAAAGAACTAGTTATGTTCTATGCAAACAAAATGATAGCAAATTATCAAGCAAATGGTATCAATGAAAATTCTTGGAAAAAAATTACAAAAGAGGTAGAATACCTAAAACGACCAAGTTTCCCAAAGCTTCTTTTTATTAGAAATGATCTCTACACTGAAGAATTGAAGATGAAAGTCCCTCCACTCCTACCTAAGAGGAGACCAACAGACCCGCCCTGGAGTAACATTATCATAAAAGTAAATATGGAGCTAGCAAAATACGAGAGGAGTACCACACCTAAAGAAATATTCAGAAGTATGTTTCTAGAGATGAAAAACAACTGTAGAGATTACCAGAAATATTATACAGATGGGTCAGCATTGAATGGAAGAAGAGGCTGTGCAATAGCATCTAACGATAAGATATACAGATTCAGAGTAAATGACAGTTATTCTATATTTACCTGTGAAACAATAGCTATACTAAAAACACTACAAATAATAAGAAATAATACAGTTGATACTAAACATGTAATATTTTCAGATTCCAAATCAGCACTTATGGCAATAAGTAACAACAGTAACTCTAATATACTTATTAAGGAGATCAAAGAATTAATTTGTCGGCTAATTACAAATAATTATAATATAGAGTTAGTATGGGTCCCAAGCCATCAGGGAATACAAGGAAATGAAGATGCAGATAAGGAAGCAAAAAGAGCAATTAATGAACCTTTAAATACCTCAATTTATTCACCTCCAGAAGAAATCAAGAAATATATTAACATCAATATGAAGAAATTCTGGAACTCCAGCTGGAAAAATAATAAATCAAATAAATTACAAGAGATCAGACCATCCATTTTTGGTAAGCCACCCACTTGGACCACATCAAGAAAACAGCAAGTGACAATTGATAGACTAAGAATAGGACATACAAATTTGACACACATACACTTAATTGCAAAACAACAGAGAAACAAGTGTGAAAAGTGTGGCTCCGCTTGGACAGTCAAACACCTTTTAGTAGAATGCCAAGAATTTGAATTAGAAAGAACCCAATCCAAACTTCCCAAAAACATTAAAGAATGTTTAAATACCGAAGAAGGATGCAAAAAAACATTGGATTATCTAAAGAGAACTAAAAAATATAACCTTATTTAAGGTGTATTCAAAATAAATTATAGTTGTTTATATTATGTAATGTACGTAAATAACAATCTGTGATGAATGTAAATAATGATACATGGTGTATTTAAATAATGATATATGATGTATATGAAAATATGGTATATGACATATGTAAATAATGATTCATGATTTGGGTAAATAATGATAAGGAAAATAATTATGTAATGATGTAAGTAATTAATGTGAACTGCAGATGTTTAAGAACAGTATCTTACATTGTATGTCAAAATTTGTAATATTAAAGAGGTCGCTGATGACCATTGTAGTTATAAAGCGACCTAAAATAAAATTAATTTAAAAAAAAGGTGACAATGCGACAGTACGGGAAATGCAATTCAAATGAAATAGATTTTTCTGACACATGTGAAACTCGTATTAATAAAAGTGAAAAGTTTATACATTTTTATTGTTATTGTTGCAAAAATATGATATATTGTTGCAAAGATATTCTTTTGTCAGTTTACTTTTCCATTCCGTTCTAGATGTTTCTTTAATGTATGCTATGCGCTGTAGGCACATGCGCTATGCGCTATGTGCTTATTATTGCAAAAATATTATTAATAGATAAAAGTTTACTTTTAAACATATTCTTTTGTCAGTTTACTTTTCCATTCCGTCCTAGATGTTTCTTTAACTTCCATTCTGCGGAATAGAATTGGCAAGAATTGTTTATAATACACTAACGTAGATAAACATTTTTGCAATATTTTTCTTTGAAGAAGTATCGTTGAGGCTTGGAGTCGAAACAATTTCGCTGGGCATTCTATGGGGTATAAGAAAGCCGGGCGTTCTAGTGTTAATCTAGCAACTACGAATAACTGGACAATACAAACCCCTTTTCAACATACGCACTATCCATATATTAATGCCATTTCTCCAGATATTCTTGACATTGCAGTGTCAGAAAAGTTAAACTTCCCACTCACACAATACTGCATACCAGCATTAAACTCAGATCACAACCCTGTAATAATTAACTTTAATAATGTTGTTCCACAGCTGCAACATTATAATTCCCTAATTAAAGGGAAATAAATTGGAAACTTTTCCAGTCATGTATTCTTCAATGAAATAATTATTATACTTCTCTTTATTAATTTAAAAAATACAAAGTAGTATATTACAAGCAATTAAATTATTAACAAAGACACGTAATAATCCTAAAAAATGAGTCACACCTGTCCCACCAAAATAAATAATTTTAATTGCTCTGAAACATATAAATCGTAGAAAGTGGCAAATCACTAGAGATCCTGACATTAAAATCTACCTTAACATTCCGGCGGGCGCGCAGAAGCACTCCGTGCTGCCTTTGTGCTTTTATTGTTCTAAAGTGGAGTGCGGCTATTTGACATGTCAGAGGGCTTCAGTATTCTCATTTCGCAACATTCTAAACGAAAATCTCCGTTCGGTTGTCTTCTCCTTATCAGTCGTAAAGAAGATTTGAAAATAAAGAAAATGCTGACTGCAGCACTCCGTGCTCTACCGCGCCCAATCGTGTAAGTATTTTTAGTATTCCAAGCGAACATTGTACTTATTCAGATTGTTCGTTTATAAGTATTTTCGATCACTGCACTGTACGCAAAATCAAAGATGTTGAAAGCTGTTTTTGTGGATTTTTTTCCTATTACTTGTAGTTTTAATTTTTTTCTTTGCTGAAAGGCTGAAACAGACAAAGAAATCAGACACCTTCTTGAGTTATTGGAAACGGCTTCATGAAAACCAATTGCTGCTATTATTAAATTTAAGGACAGTAACTGTTTAATTTAATTAATTTGTCTATTCAATAACAATTTTCTAGTTAATTGTTTTCTTGGTTATATTTTGTTTTATAAGGTTTAGAGGTTTTTATTATTTCTATACCTAAAAATAGGCATATTTCTGTGATTTATAAAATTTATTAACATTAAAAATGTAATGAATTGTTGTGAGTTTTTATACTTCCTTCTTCAACTAAAGAATGGAAGTTTTGGGGTGAAAATGACTGTTTTCCCGAGGCAGCATAGAGTGTTTCCTACGCGCCCGCTTATGTGACTTAAATAGGCGCGCCCATCGGAAGGTTAAATCGCCTTACCCATGAAGTTAAAAATAAATTAGAACAATACAGGTTCTCTAAATTTAGAAACAGTATATCTCAACTTCAATCTAACTCAGCTACCATCTGGTCTGCAATTAAAAATATAACAAGTGACAAAAAACAATTACTGCCACTAAAAAATAACAACACATTAGCAACTACTGATTCTGAAAAAGCTGAACTACTGGCAAATCATTTTGAACTTTCCTTTACTAATAATCTCCCTTATAATAATTCCTTTTACACAAAACATAGTTCAATCATTAACCAACTCAGTTCATACAGTTCCTAAAACAATTAAATTTATTTTCCTATCTGAAATCAAGTACATAATTTCCAAACTAAAAGACAAGAAATCACTGGGCTTAGATCTAATTCCTAATATTGTAATTAAAAATTTATCATGTATCATCTTCAGTTCACTAATAGCTACTTATAAATACATTCTTCAGACTCAACTACTTTCCAAACTCCTGGAAAACCGCACTTAAACTGTCAATTCCTAAACCCAACACAGACCAACCTAAACCTGAAAAATTTCAGGCCAATTAGTTTGCTGCCAATTTTTCACAAATCTTTGAAAGAGCAATTTTAACCAGGATTAATAAATTTGTAATTCAAAATAATATTCTTCCTAGTAGTCAATTTGGTTTTAGACATAACCATTCTACTACTCATCAACTGTTACGATTAATTAATATATATTGCCGTTTACAATTAATATTGTCACCAATTTCCAAAAATTACGACACACTCTTGCTGTATTCCTAGATGAAAAAAAGCATTTGATAAAATCGGGCATGATGGATTTCTTTTTAAATTGAGAAATATTGGTTTCCCAAATTATTTACAAAATATAGTAAAATCCTTTTTAGTTAATCGATATTCAAAGTTCAAATAAATAACACTCTCTCAACTCATCACAATATATAAGATGGTCTTCCTCAAGGACATCTTTATCACCTAAGCTTTTTAATGTTTTATTTATGATATGCCTTACCTCTTACATTTACACATTGCCTTATTTGCAGACGACACAGTAATATTTACCCCTCATAATGATCTTTTTTTGGGTAGAGATAATCTCCAAGATGACATAAATCTCCTCATGTCTTCGTTCAATGATTGGCAAATAAAAATAAATCATCAAAAATCTCAAGCTAAAATTTTCTCCTTACAACGGATTCTTCCTACTTATCCCTTAACAATTATTAACATTAATAATGATGCAGTTAAATGGCTTCCAAACGACACTACTGTTAAATATTTTGGACTTCATATAGATACTAAATTACTCTGGGAATACCACATAACATCAATAGCTAACATCACACATATAAAAGTATTAAAATTGTATTAAGTCATCAACAGAAAATCAAAATTCAATATACTCAGGATTAATAATATTTAAATACATTCAACGATCTTCACTGACCTATGCCTGCCCAATTTGGGGAAGTTCCCCTGAAACCAATCTTCAAAAACTAGAACATGTTAGAGAATTTGTTTTCTTAATTTAGCAATGAGATTTATACACTTTTTCGTTATCACGGCCCAGCAATGAATTTTTTTCTGCCAAATATTCCACGTTTTCTCGCGCACCATTCCAAAACATTCCCTATACTGCGTACATTACTCCGTATATACTCCGTGGTGTACACGGACGGACAGACTGACGGACAGACGGACGATTTGAAAAATAATTTTTCGGCATTAGGGAACCACAAAACATGTATTTCCGTTGAAATCGATTTTCCGCAGCACTACACAACTTTCCCTGTACTACGTATATTACACCGTATGTATACGGGAAACTAAACTAGTGGTACTACAGACTAGCACACACATTCCCATATTAGTTTTCTTTTGGTCTCGGCTACCTATTCGGACTTTACACATACTCTTTCCAGCTGCACAAAATACATTTTGACAATTTCTTAATTTTTCGGTTTCCTAATTTTACAACGGAAATATTAATTTTATAATATTAAGGAACAGTAAAACCTTGTCTTAAACGGCAATATTCTTTGAAAAATTTAGTGCCGTTTTTAAAACTAGTGGTGCTACAGAACGGCACAGACTTTCCCGTATTAGTTTTCTATTTCCTTGGGTCTGGGCTAGCTATTCAGAATTGCCACACACTCTTGCAGGCTGCTATCTATCGCCGCCTACACTACATTTTTTCGGTATCCTAATGGTATAGAACGGAAATATTAATTGTATAATCTTAAAGAACACTAAATCCTCGTCCTAAACGTAAAATTTCTGCTAAAAATTTGTAGCCTCTTTAAGAAAATGGCGTTTAAGCGCAACTAAAAATGCGAAAATTCAAGCTCTTTTTCACAGAAAATTTTTGAGTTTTCATAAATCTTCATTTGAACCACTTACACCTACAAACTTAATAATGTTTACAAATTGCATGTAATGTGCATATTAAAGATGTGAGAATTCTTACAAAAAAATTACATTTGTGCAATTTTTGAAAAAACAAAAAAAATGCCCCAAAATAAACTTAACCTCATATTAAACAGTGCAAATAGCACTATTAGTTCCAAAAGATTGAAAAGAAAATTTCGAGCCATTAGCGAAACTAGTGGTGCTAAAAATGGCACAGACATTCCGCTATTAGTTTTCTATTTCCTTTGGGTCTGGGCTAGCTATTCGGAATTGACACATACTCTTCCCAGCTGCTATGTATCGCCGCCCAAAGTGTATATTTTTGACATATATCTTAATTTTCCGGTTTCCTATTGGTAGAACGGAAATATTAATTTTAGAATATTAAAGAACACAAAAACCTAGTCCTAAAAAATATAAAAAATATTGTGCCGCTTTAAAGAAAACCGGCGTTTAATCGCTAATAAAAATGCGAAATTTGAAGCTCTTTTTCACAGAAAATTTTTGAGTTTTCAAAATTTCATTTGAAGTCATTGGAAGCACTTACACTCACAAATATAATAATCTTTAGATATTGCTGGTAGAGTGGATATTAAGGATGTGAGAGACCATTCAAAAAATTACATTTGTGTAATTTTTGAAAAAAAAAGTCTCAAACTAAACTTGACGTCACAATAAAGAGTGGAATTAGCATTATCCGCTCCAAAATTTGAAGATGCCATTTACGAGAAAAGGGCGCTTAGGCGTTTCTGAAAATAAGAAATTTTGAGCTAATTTACACAGAAAACGGTTGAATTTTCAAGAACCTTTACTTGGCATCATTTAAACATCTACTAATTAATATAATAATGTGAACCAATCGACGCTAATGTAAATATTACCGACGTGAGAGACAATCATTACACATAAGCACTTCTTGAAAACACAAAAGGTTAGAGCAATATGGCGTTTTTGTCATAGTGGAATAGTTTGTCATTTGGAATAGTGCAAAATGTACCCTACGAGATGTCGTAGGGTACATTTTGCACTATTCCTAGCAAAAGTTTAAAAAAATCTGGAGCCGTTTTGAGAAAATCTGGCTTTTGTATTTTTTTCAAAATTGCACATATTACACGCAATATTGCGTGAAAAATTCTAAATTTTTCAAACAAATGTACATGACCTCGAAGGAAGAACTTACTATGAAGAAATTTATTTGAAGAAAAAATCTCTATCTGCAATGTTGTAGTTGAAGGAAGACGCAGAATAAAATTGGAACTTTTGCAATTTTTGAAAACTACCGAGTTAACCGTGAAAATCAGACCAACGCTAGTAATAAGTGAATTTTACTCTATTCTTACAAGAAGTTTAAAGAAAAAAATTGGCGCCGTTTTTGAGAAAATTTTGAAAATGTCCGGAGGGCTTCACCTAAAGTACTCCCAAATTTTAAAGAATATTTTTCAAAATCTCAAAGCTTTGATTCTAACCTTATCGATCGGGGTATATCCATTTTGGAAGAAATTGTACGTATGGTTTACGCGCTAGCAGTGTTCACAGACGGACGAACGGACAAACGGACAGACGAACTTTTTCATTTCAAGTGGTTTTTCCGGTATCAAGGACCCACATAAGAGAGATTGTGGTTACACCACGTGTTAGGGGATTTTTTTCTTAATTTAGGAAATTGTTTTATCCACGTTTTCGTTATCAGGAACCGGCAATGAATTTTTTCTGTCGAAAATCCGCCGTTTTTTCGCGCTGCATTACATAAATTTCCCCATACTACGTATATTACTCCGTATATACGTACGTATACGGGAAAGTAAAAATGTCGTTTGAGCGTTTCTGAAATGCAGGAATTTTCAGCTACTTTTCACCCAAGACGGTTTTCTTGTCGTTATTTAAAGCACATGTACTCATTTATATAATAATGTGAAAACGTCGGCGCTAATATAAATACTAACGGCGTGAGAGACAAGTCAAAAACATGAGATTTTTTCAGTTTTTGGAAAAACAAAAGAATAGGAGTAATACGGCGTTTATGAAATCTAACAGAGTACTGTTATCACTATCCCTACCAAAACTTTAAAGAAAAAATTTGGAGCGGTTTTTGAGAAAATCTTGTTTCTATATTTTTTAAATTGCACATATTGCACGGAATATTGCGCGAAAACTATTAAAACTTTGAAAAAAATGTACATGACCTTACAGAAAGAACTCAGTGTGAAAAACAAATTTCATTTGAAGGAAAAATCTCTGTCTGCAATTTTGTAGCTGGATGAAGACGCCGAATAAAATTCAAACTTTTGCAATTTTTGAAAATCCAGAGCTAACCGTGAAATTAGGACTTATGCTACCTTTATAAGTGTCTTTTACTTTACTCTGACAAGATATTTTTAAAAAAATTGGAGCCGTTTCTGAGAAAATTTTGAAAATGTCCGGGTGGCTTCATGTAAAGTGACCCCAAATTTTACAGAATTTTTTTGAAATCTCAAAGCTGCTACTCAAGCCTGATAGATAGGGGTTTCTTCAATTTGAAAAAGAAACAACGTACGTATGGTTTAAACGCTGGAATCGCGGACAGACGGACGACGGACGGACGGAGAGACAGACGGACAGATGGACGTTTTTCTTTCAATTGGGTTTCGGAATGTAGGACTTACAAAACAGGGATTCTGGCCACACTACGTGTTGGGTGATTTTGTTTTAATTTAGCAACTGGTTTTATCCATTTTTGTATCAGGGTCCGGCAATGAATTTTTCTACGGAAAATTCGTCATTTTTAGAGCAGCATTACAATACTTTCCCTATACTAGCGTGTATACTCCATATATACATACGTATACGGAAAAGAAATATTGGCAGTTAAAACGCTATTAAAAATGCAAAAT
Organism: Acheta domesticus; assembly: GCA_031308135.1. NCBI lineage: Eukaryota > Metazoa > Arthropoda > Insecta > Orthoptera > Gryllidae > Acheta > Acheta domesticus. The sequence goes on from JAHLJT010004567.1 coordinate 65,252,922, forward strand.
TTGAACCTCTTTTCGACAGAAAACTTTTGAGTTTTCGGAAAACTTCAACTGAAGTCATTTGAAGCACATACACTCAGAAATACAATAGTGTTTACAAATTGCTGGAAATGTGCATTTTAAAGGTGTGAGAGATCTATCACAAAAATGACATTTAAGTGATATTTGCAAAAACTAAAAGAACCCAAATTGAACTTTCCGTCTTATGTAAGTGCGCAATTAGCACTATCCTTTACAGAAGTTTTAAAAAACGGTTGGAGCTATTTATGAGAAAATGGCGATTGAGCGTTTTTGAAAATGCGTAATTTTGAGCTAGTTATTCAAGAAAACGGTTGAATTTTGGAGAAACTCTACGTAGGCATGGTTTAAAACTCATGTACGCATAAATATAATAATGTGAACAAATCTGCTGCTTATATGTAAATAATAAAGACGTGACAGACAAGTAAAAAAAATTGTTTTTTGTGATTTTTGAAAAAACGAAAGATTAGAATAGTAGGCATTTATGTCATCTCATAGAATGCATTAGGCATCCTAACCAAAAGTTTAAAGAAAAAATTTGGAGCCCTTTTGAGAAATTTTGATTTTGTATTTTTTTTAAATTGTGCATATTTCAAGCATTATTGCGCGAAAACTATTAAAATTTTTAAAAAATGTATGTGGCCTTATAGAATGAGCTGACTACGAAGAACAATTTTTTTTGAAGGAAAAGTCCTCAATCTTCAATTTTGTAGTTGCAGGAATACGCCGAATAAAATTCAAACTTTTGGAATTTTCGAAGAACCAGTTAACCGTGAAAATCACACCAACGCCACCATTGATAAGTGTATTTTACTTCATCCTGTCAAGAAATTTAAAGAAAACATTTCATGCCGTTTAAAAAAAATTGAAAATATCCCCGGAGCTTCATGTAAAGTACTCCCGAATTTTGAGGAAATTTTATCAAAACCGCGGCGCCTCGAGTGGACGCAGATTGGCCGGCAGGTTGGTCGTACTTATGGTTTAGGCGCTAGTGTTGTTCACAGACCTTTGACGGACGGACGGAGGTTTTGAGACGAAAAAAAACAACACTTTTTCGGTATTAGGGGACCCCAAATCTTGTATTTCCGTTAAAACCTCGAAATCTATTTTCCGTAGCATACGGGAAAGTAAAAATGATAATAACTACTTTTGTGTTGTGTTCCAGGAGGGAAATGGAAAAGCGGAGGAAACTAGTGGTGCTTCCTAAGCCCATACTTTCTTGTATTCTGCCTAAATGCTCATCAATATTATACTACTACATAAACCAGTAAATATTTTTGCGCTCCGAGCCGCGATGCCAAATCCACAGATTTACCTTTACACACAAATAATTCAGGATAAAGTATAAAAAAAATTCCACCCATACATTTATTCCTTTCCCATTCATATTCAAAACGTCAAATTCAACACGGAGTGCTACCAAAGCACATATATTTTTGAATTATTTAAAATGCTCCGCAATAACATACACCTACATAAAACAGCAAAATGTTTTCAACCAGCAAGTTATTTTTCCATTCCGACACCCGAACACAGTTCCTAAGCGTTAACGTGCTGGCACTGTCCCACATAAGCGCCGGGTGCTGGAAAGATCGTTTTCCGGCGCACGATTACATAACTTTCTCTTCTTACGAACTATTCGTAAGGCGAGAAAGTAAAAATATTAAGACAATCCTAATATTAATCATAAATTGTAACTGATCATTTCTACCTGAAGAGAGGAACTTATTCCTTCAAAATTTAATTTTATCCAAGCATGCAATATGTGGGTTGTGGAATGGTGTAAAACAGATCAAAGAGAGTCGAGTGGAAAGGAAATGATCTTGGTACTGCAGAGATGAGAAATTACATGAGACGAAAGAGTAATTTAGCGTTTTGTATGCAAATGCAGGACCCCATTTCTCGGTGAATGCGAATAAGCGCTAACAACTTCATTTTCTTTTCAAACTTTCTCAGCCTTTAGAAAGTCAAGTTTCTCAGAACCATAATTTCAAATATGGGTCTTTAGTAAAGAACATAGCCTTACGGAAGATAAAGCAGCTGTGAAAAGTTTCAAAATCGTGTTAAAAATAATTCACGAGTTCTTCAAATCACATTTTTCCCAGTAATGCACTAGATTGTCCAAGCTTGAAAACTGATGCGCTGCTTAATATTACTTCTTGAAAAATGATTTTATACACTTTTTTTGTTTTTTCATTGTCTTCTGCAACGGTGTAAAATCGCTTACCTTCTATTTATTAAATTAAACTAGCTGTAAAACCCGGCGCTGTCCGGGCATTTATAACAGTAAATTGTTTCCCAGGATGAAGAATTCCATTTGTTCATGACCTGCGGCGGGGCCTATTTCCACACCAATGAACCCGCCTCATTCTGCCCCGTTCCATCTAGCCCTGTCTATCTTGCCCCTTATTTGGAAATTTCCAGTCTACCTCGCCCACATTCCCACTAAAAAATTTACATTTTTAGTACACGGAGTTCCAGCTCCCAAATATTCCTCACTTTACAACTAAAACAATGAACAAATTTTATCAACAAAATAAATTCTTGAAGACTTACGTATGTTCTTTTTGTGGAGTTTTACATATTATACCAATACTTGCAATGAATTGCCACATTATAAAACTTACTCTTTTTTATATTTTTTTCTAACGTGTTCATAAAGAAATGTTTAAAATTTAATTACAGCCAACTCCTACCTTTAAGGGACTTACTGTTTAAAGCGGAGCATAACATGCGAGAGTTGTCACACGTGTACGCTAGAAGATACATCCTGAGTAATAGGCATACATGTCATAACATAATGGATGAATCATAATCACAAAAGTAAATTAAAATATCTATGCTGAAACGTAATTGCCATTTCTTAAAAATTATTTTGAAGACGACAGAAATTTATGTCCTATGTGCTAGTAATATGCACTATAAAAATTACTTGTTTAGGTAAATCAATTCATCATACCATTGAAACATAACAATACTGATCCACCAGCATGTACATTATGTATACACACACACACACACACACAATAAATTTACAATGTACGGAATCACTTAACAAAACAATATTAGCTGCATTATTTGATGTGAAGCGCTACATACTATGGGTCTTGAAATGTGAATCATAGAAATGAATAGTAGAAACCAAGTCCTCCCAAAATTTTTTACTTGCTTAGACGTATTTTTAGATAAATGAACTTTTGCTTATTTTTATAAAAAAAACTAGCGTATACGCGGTTGCTGACGCAGAAGAAATAATTGTTGAAATATCCCTTGAAATTTGAAAGAGTTATCTTGTTTAATGAGGAATGACAGAAAGAATTTGTTATATTTATGTTCTTATCGATAATGAATATATTACCTGAAATTGAATGATATATAAAAAGTATAAATAAAATTTAATCTATTTTTTTATTCAAGTGCTTTACACTACACAATATTTTTTGTTTTCCTTCTTTAGCAAAAACAAATTTGTTGGCAGTCCAACTCGTGACAGTGAAACGTGAAACACGTTGACACGTTGACTACCGTTGACCGGAAATGTTCGATTGTGCCACCTGAGAAATACAGTGTAGGACCAGTATGAATGTAAAACGCTTATAAGCGTCAGCGGCACCGCTGCTTGTCTAAACTTGACACTTTAAAGCGTCACCGGCAGTGAATGTGTTGAATATTCCACTCGTGAAATCAAAACCAATAGTGTTTAACTATACTTATAATATGCTCCAATCAAGGCAGTGTATCGCAAGAACTTTATCACTTTCTCTATGCGATGTATCTTACCTCTGCTACCTACAGGCCAATCATAAGCTCCTACTCACCTATCTAAGGAGTCCATATGTATGCACCGCTGTGTGCAATAAACCACATATGCATAATACTAGCGGAACCCGGTAGACGTTCTGCCCTTCATCTCCCTCTTTCCCCTTCTATCTCCCTTTCTCTCTGTATCTCCCTCCCTCCTTTCTCTCTCATTGTCTCGCCGTCTCTCTGTCCCTGTCTCAGTCTGTCTCTATCTCTGCCTCTCTGTCCCTATCATTCACATTTAGTTGCAGATTCTGCTCGTCTCTGAGCAGATGAGATAATATCGAGAAACGCCAGACCAGCAAAAATATAATAGAAGGTTCATAAAGTTCTCATCCTGTGGATTACGATGTGGTAAACGTTTTTTTGAGACCTTCAGCCTTAAAATTGTGATTTTAATGGCCTAGAACGCTTCGTTTAAGAGTTATTTAACGATATAGATTAAAATTATGCCGAGTGTTGCAGGTTGCGTTTGACGTGCAAAATTTAGTTTTGTTCTACCGCGCCATGTAGTGGAGTTACTACAGAATTAACCGCATATAAATCTTCTCGGTGAAAAAACATCTAGAAGTGCCAACTTTCATTGTAATCGGTTACACGGTGGCGGAGTTTACCTACATTCAGTTTTATATACACTCGTCATAAAAAAAAGCTGCACCCAGAAGGAAGAGGCAGATTGCGATCATTGTTGGCGGGCAGGTAGAGGGTACCACGTATACAAAATTATTACACTTTCACATTTGTAGGACCAACATTTATTGCGCTACACGGCCGCAGACAGTACATAATAGTATGACGTGGGGCCGCCATTTTACGCACACGCGTTCAGACATTGCGGCACGGAATTGTACAGGTCTCGAATGAAGTCCTGTGCTAGTCCATCCCATGAAGGCTTGCACCTGAGTGCTGAGTTCTTGCAGATTGGTGGGTAGGGGTGGGATCCAGACTGCACACTCCGTATCACCCCAAACATTCTCGTACGGGGACAGGCCTTACAATGCTGCTGGCCATGGCAGAGTATCCACAGCAGAGAGCATATATCAGAGACTGACACTTCAGTGTATAACGGCCAGCTCTTATTTGACCTGGTGGGGGGAACCAACGGAGAAAGGGATGGACGCCGCCATTCCCGGGCCCCAATCGCCGTGAACCTTTAAAAATGTGCCGGGAATACGAATCCGCCAATCACAACAACCCACTCAAAACTGAGTAGCGAAGAAGAAAATATTGTTTGTCTTAACTTTTGAATTTAATTATTAGTACATATAATTTGAAGATGAATTAAGAACAAAATAAATGTTACAATATTTAGGAATTCGAAGGTAGGGAAAGATATCGAGGATAAACATGTATTATAAAAGAAAGTGATTTCACATTTTAATATTTATTTTTATATTAAACAATAATTTCTAATAATACAAAGAAACAATACACATGTATTGTAGCAATTACACATTACACACAGCATCACAAGACACATAGTTATTGTAGCAATTTGGCACCCAAGTAGCCTCCGTTGTGGCATGTTGCAGAGAAGAAACAAAGGTATCCACAAATCTCTCAACGAATTTCCTCTTTAACGAAGAACGAAACTCTGAACCTCCTAACAAAGTTAACAAAAACGGTATCCGCAGGTTTAACACAGAGGCCCAAGAGGATACGGACGCAGCCACACTTTGTAATGGTTCACGATCGAAACGATCAAAACTTTCAAAACATAGAAACAGGAAGTTACGTTCTCTTCGCTGGTTGTCAGAAATGGTCGAGGGTACTGATGATCCTAGCAACCGTACGTAATTTCCGGGCCCGCAGATGGCGGACAAAGTCAGATCCCCCACCAGCGTACATTCGAAAAAGTGTGGGGCTTATCCTACCCTGAGACAGCCCCCAGATCGTCGGCTGCAAAGCATGCTCGGGAAATGGCTACGGTATGCGGACGCGCGTTATACTGTCGAAAATAGGGCATGGGCGTGGGCGTGGCGTTCACGAACGGCAGGAGCCACCGGTGGCAGGATCTCCTAAATATACCGTGTAACTGTCATAGTACCTCCAATTAACACTCATGGTAAAAGGGCACCATGGAATATCGCGCCCCACACCATCTCACCAGGCTGGCGTGACAGTGTGATGAGATACCACAAATCACTCGTCGTGGCGCTCCCCATTGCGCCTCCAGACACGAACCTGGTGGTCATCAACATCAAGGCTGAAGGGGGAATCGTCTCTGAAGATGACCCGCTGCCAGTCGGCATGGCCTCAGGTCCATCATTCCCGGCACCAGACGAGTTTGTAGCGACTATACTGGGGTGTGAGTGGCAGGCGTCATAATGGTCGAGCCTTGCGTTTTGCAACCGCCTGCCAATGGTACTGGCACTTACAGGATGTGAGCAGCCCGCTGAATAGCACCAACCGTTGCTGTTGGATGTGTTGGCGCGTGGCTGACAATCCGTCGGTCCTCCCTCCTCATGGTGCGTGGTGGAAGTCCAGATCCTGCATTTCATGTGTGCATGCCTTCCTCAATTCATTGTCGTCAACAGTGGGCGATGGTGGTGTCTGTATGACCGTTGTGGGGCAATATACAGCGAACAGGACCAAACAGCGTCCCGCACATCCACGATGCAGACCCTCTCAAACGGGTCTCACTGGAAAACCGGCTGCCGAAAGCGTCGCCGAGGCATTAGCGTACGTGCAGATGACGCTCTGGTGACACTACCCATTGTCGTAGTGCTCAGGTGAAGCTGCATGGAATGGACTAGCACAGGACTTCATTTGAGAGCTGTACAACTCCCTGCCGCAACTTCTGAACGCGTGTGTTCGCCAACATAGCGGCATAATAATATGTGTCGTCTGTGGTCATTTAGCACAATAAATGTTGGTCCTATAAATGTGAAAGTGTAATCATTTTGTATGCGTGGTACCCTCTACCTGCCTACCAAAAGTGATCGCAATCCACTTTGCCCCTCTGGCCTGCCTCCTTTTTATAACGATGAATGTATAATAATGTTTACAAATTGCTGGTAATGTGCATATTAATGGTGTGAGAGATCTTTAAAAAATACATTTGTATAATTATTGAAAAACCAAAAGTTACCTCAAAATAAAGTCATTTTAAAGAGTGCAATTAGTACTATCTGTTCTGAAAGATTGAAGAAAAATTTGGAGCCGTTTATGAGAAAATGGCGTTTGAGCGTTTCTGAAAATGTTGAATTTTCAGGTAGTTTTCATATGAAACGGTTGCGTTTTCGAGAAACTTTACTTCACATTATTTAAAGCACATGTACTCATTACTATAATAACGTAAATAAATCGCGATTTAAGTATACATTAAGGACGTGAGAGACAAGCCAAAAAATTACATATTTGCAATTTTCGAACACGCAAAAGAATAGAGCAATATGGAGTTACTGCCATCTCATAGAGTACAGATCCCTACCAAAAGTTTAAAGAAACTACTCGTTCTACAGAATGACACAGACTTTTCCGTATTAGTTTCCTATTTCCTTGGGTCGGCGTTAGCTATTCGGAATTGCCACATACTCTTGCCAGCTGCCATCTATCACCGCACAAACTAAATTTTTTGACATTTTCTTAATTTTTCGGTTTCCTATTGGTAGAACGGAAATATTCATTTTAGAATATTAAAGAACACAAAAACCTAGTCCTAAATGGCAATTTTCTCTTAAAAATATTGTGTCGCTTTAAAGATAATGGCGTTTAAGCTTATAAAAATGCGAAATTTGAAGCTCTTTTTCACAGAAAATTTTTGAGTTTTCAAAATACTTCATTTGAAGTCATTTGATGCACTTACACTCACGAATATATGAATCTTTACAAATTGCTGGTAATGTGCATATTAAAGATGTGATCATTGTCATTGTGAGAGTATTGTGTCATTGTGTTATTATCTTTGTCATTGTGTATCATCAATTATCATTGTTTTTATAACTAAAGAAAATATTATGTATTGTACAAATTGGTAGTCGCTAATAACCATAGCAGTTGATGCGACTTAAAATAAACAAATTAAAAAAAAAAGATGTGAGGGATCTTTCAAAAAAATTAATTTGTGAAATTTTTGAAAAAACACAAACACATTAAAATAAACTTTACGTCATATGAAAGAGTGTAATTTGCACTATCCGTTACAAAAGTTTGAAGAAAAAATTTGCAGCCATATATGAGAAAATGGCGTTTGAGCGTTTCTGAAAATACGCAATTTTGAGCTAGTTGTCACAGAAAACTATTGAATTTTCGAGAAACTTTATTTGACATTATTTAAAGCACGTGTACTCGTTAATACAATAATGTGAACAAATTGCCACCTAATGTAAATATTAACGACCTGAGAAACAAGTCAAAAAATTACAGTTTTCCAATTTTTGAAAAACAAAAGAATAGAGCAATATGGCGTTTTGTCATCTCATAAAATACATTAGGCACTATACCTACCGAAATTCTGAAGAAAAAATTTGGAGCCGTTTTTGAGAAAATCTTGTTTTTGTAATTTTTTAAAATTGCACATATTGCACGCAATATTGCGTGAAAACTACTAAACTTTTAAAAAATGTACAGGACCTTAATGAAAGAACTCACTTTGGATAACAAATTTTATTTAAAAGAAAAATCTCTATTGTCAATTTTGTAGAAAAAATTTCTAGCTGTTTTTGAGAAAATTTTGAAAATGTCCGGGAGGCTTCATGTAAAGTACCCTCAAATTGTATAGAATCTTTTTCACAATCTCAAAGCTTTGACTAGAACTAGATCGACCGGAGAATATCCATTTTGGAAAAAATCGTACGTATGGTTTAGGCACTAGCAATGTTCACAGACAGACAACAGATGGTCAGACGGACGTTTTCCTTTCAATTGGTTTTTCGGTATCAAGGACCCACAAAAAAAGAGGGTTTTGTCTACACCACGTGTTAGGGGATTTTTTTCTTAATTTAGCAACTAGTTTATCTACCTTTTCGTTATCAACGCCCGGCAATGAAATTTTTTCTGGCGAAAATTCGCCATTTTTTCGTGCAGCATTACATAACTTTCCCTATACTACGTATATCACTCCGTGGATATGTACGTATACGGAAAAGTAAAAATGTGGTGTCCGAACAAAGGAAATAGAACTAGTGATTTTAACATCGCTAAAGGTATTTTCAATAGTAATAACATGGAGAGATTCCGTGGCGCGTTTGACGTAAAATCAATTAACTCGTGAAGCTCCAGATAATATGGAAAAGAATATGAAGTATATTTGACATGAATATTTAGATGAATGAGGTCTCTAAGAAATTACTTCCTCATTTATAAAGATTGGTTGCAAGTGAGAGCCGCAAATACTACATTATGAAACGATGATGTAATGATGGGTATTAATACACGAGTATCGTAAACTTTACACGAGTGTATTAATACCCACACATCGAGTTTCATACGGTACTTTTTCTACGACTTATGGTAACTTTTATAAGTTAAACTTCACTGAATCGTTTCCTGGCAGTCGACACTCAAGATTCGGCCAAGGCCACCTAGCGGGCACCTCTCTACCTTACACGCACAGATTGCTTTGTTTTACCAGAGCGCTTGCGAAGGGACTACAAAAGTTCCGGGATTAATATTCTGACGTCACCATTTTCGCATGTTCTTTCATTTCTTGAAATGTCAACACCACCAGAGAAGAACCACCTATTCACTAAATATTTTAACTCTAAAGAATTGGCCGGTTTTTAAGGACAACCACACGGCAGCAACAACTAACACAAAATGACTTGCGTGATCTCGCGTGGAGATCTTAACGTCACTCAAATGTTCTCTGCAAAAACTATCACTGCGCTAGCTGAAATACCATCAAAGTGAAATTACAATCCAATTTATTTTAATTAATATTTCACGTAAAAATCACTACTAATAAATGAAATTAAGAATGAAAAGCATAAAATAATATTATATGCAATTTTAATATACACACTCGAACGAAACATTTACTGCAAAGATTCTCAATGATTAATGAAGTGACTATATTGGTTTGTAAGCGACTCTGTGATTGGTCATGAACCTGTATCATAATGAAAACTGTATCGAAATGACCAGCATTATGCAATTGGTTGCAGCCATCCAATGACAGCATTATACAAAAGAAGAAAGTAGAGAAAGTATATATTAGAAAAAAGTATGTATACTACTGAAAAATACAAGAAACGATGTCACAATATTATCATTGAACTCCTACCTGAAAATCAATGAGCAACACCATTCGGTAATCATAAATAAATTAAGACAAACACATTCATCATCAAACACATCTGAATCTGAATCCAATAAGATTGTGATGAAAATGAAATTCCTTCAACATTTAATATTAAAAAGTGCGTGTATTTTAACTGAAATATGTGTAATTTCTTCATTTGTAGTTTGTGCTGTCCATTTCAATTTTCTTTCTTCACAAAATTCTTGAAATTGCTTCCACACACTTCCTCTGTTCCTTTCTCTGTTTTTCGGCAGTGAATCTTTAATAATATTTCAGAGTTTTGAACATTACCAAAACAACACATTTTAATATTATATTGACGCGCACAAGCTATTTTGGAGCTGAAACATTTGCTATTGTTATCTTAAAAAGGTAAACAAAGTTTTTACAACGATAAAAAGGTAAACAAGCTGATGGCGATAAACATCTGGGATTGGTTTAATTTGAATATATCCTTGCTTAGCATTGGTTACTTACGACGCGGACAGACATTTTAAGTAATATTTCCTTTTTTCGTAATTCCTGTGCTTTAAATTATCCTTTCAAATCATGTAATGTGTTTATTCGTAAAATAGTCACTCTAAATATCACTCGAAGTGCTGTGATATTTAGGCTATCACTGCACTTCTCGTGATATACCTGTTATCACTCACTTCTCGTGATATTACTCGTAATAATTTAACTACGTATTTTAAATATACTCACAAATTTTAGAATTTTTAGGAACGTTTATGTGACGGCAAAAAAATTGAAGAATGTAAGGGTGTTCGCAAGAAGTCTTACGTTTTAAGAGTGCATTGTTGCCGAATAATCGGTTAGAAAATTATGTTACTAGCGTTCCCGACTTCCAGAGAGGCCGTGCCAAGTAATCGGACTGTTTTCGCACCGGAGAATCAATATATTTACAAAATATTAGCGAATCAGCCAGCCACTGGTAAGAAAATCTGACATTTATCATAAATTTGTTCAAATCAATTGCAGACATAAATAAATCTAGCTGTAACACACTCTGTACGTGTTTCACAGTTTCCCCTCCGGGGAGACTGTATTGAGCATTGAAATTATATGTTCCATCAAGACCTGCAAATAATGCAGAATAATAATTCAAACTTACTTGAAAATATTACATCTCAAAATTTGTTATCACAAGATATAATATATCAGTCACAAAATGCTTCTCTTCAATCAACATCGAATGCTGTCAATGTACCTCAAGCTACTCTCGGATTGATAGAAATGCAAGCGGACAACCAGCCTCCCTTAATTTACACAGACATTTCGTATAATGCAAATAGAAGCCTAAGAAATCCAGCCAAACATCAAAAGTCATTGCCTCAAGATGTGATACATCAACCTCAAAATTCTTCTCAGCAATCAACATCTTCTACTACCATCAATGTTCAAGCTGCTCTCGGATTAGAAGAAATGCCACCTAATAACCAATCTTCCACAATCTTTCCACACACTTCAGGTAATACAAATAATAAACCTCCTCTTCAAGAAGCAAATTCAGCCAAACGTCAAAAACAATGCAAACCAACCTATTCAATTCCAACATACTCCAGATACGACATCTTGAATGAAACTGCCGATCCTGATAACGAATTCTCTAACTCTGAAGTGAAAATTCCACCGTTTACAGTGATTGGAAAAAAATACCAGCTATTAATACAAGATATATCAAAAATTGTGCAACATGAATACACCACTAAGTCTCGCAAAAATGAAATAAAAATACAGTTCACATCTATTGACGACTTTAGGAACTTTCGCAAATTTAGTGAATCAAACAACATTCAATTTTATACATATCAAGATCCATCAAAAAAGTGTTTCCCTGTGATGCTTAAAAACATTCCTTCTTCAATTTCAGAAATAGACATTTATAATGAACTATTTAGGTTACAATATCCCATAATCAGTGTTAGAAGACTTTACGACAAATCCAGAAAACCTCTTCAAACATGTGCTTTAGACCTACAAAACTCCAAAGAAGGTAAAGAAATTCTACATCTGAAAACCTTATTTCATTGCTTAGTGAATATTCAACCAAGAACTCAACGTTCTTCACCCATACAATGTAAAAACTGTCAACGATTTGATCACTCACAGGCAAACTGTCGTTTAACTCCCAGATGTGTCAAATGTAATCAGAATCACCACTATTCTCTTTGCAACAAACCTCAAAATTCACTTCCGATTTGTGTTAACTGTAACCAGAATCACACTGCTAATTATAGAGGATGCCCTTTTTTTAAACAAGCACTTAACAACAAAACTTCTAAATTCAATAATACTTCACAAGAGACCATACATAATTTGGAAAATACAAATACACAGCCTAAAACCTTCACATTCCACAACACAGACTTTCCCCCACTTCAGAAACCACCTAATGCCTGGTCAAATACATATTCCAGCATAGCTCGCAATTTTCAAAATATTAATAACATTAACACTTCTTCATTAAATATTTCACAATTAATTACCACAATAGTTACGCAAGTTATATCTTCACTAATACCACAAATTCAACAAATCATAGAATCACTTCTGAACAAACAAAATGTCTAAGAAAACTAACTGCATAACACTGCTCAATTGGAATGCCAATGGAATTAAAAGGCAACATCAATTATTTGAACATTTTCTTTATTCCCACAACATCGAAATAGCATGTATCACCGAAACGCATCTCATCCCCAATGAAAAATTTTATTTACATGGATATAAAATATACCGATATGACAGAATTGACAATACCACATCGGGTGGCGTAGCTATTATTATTTCTTCCAAACTCAAATCTTTTCTTATAAATACACCTATCACTCCCTCCCTCGAATTCATTACAATAATAATCAATATCAATCAAATCCATTACCACCTTACAGTTGCGTATAAGCCTCCGAAGTATAATTTCCCGCTGACATATTTTAAAAGCATATTTAACAATACAACAGATAAAATCATACTACTCGGAGATCTAAATTGTAAAAATCAAATCTGGGGAAGTCTTAATAATAATCCAAATGGTATAAAACACAAATTTATTGCTAATCATAATCTTCAAATTCATGCCCCTAATGAACCCACGTATTATTCATATAATGAAAATATCATCCCAGACATTTTAGATATACTAATCACACAAAACATAAACCTTCCAATTACTCAAAACGTATTACCTGAGCTTGATTCAGATTATCCAGTTATTACACAAAACATTTATTTCAACTCTCATATCACCTATTCTAACTCTTCTCCTATATTCCAAAAAGTAAATTGGAATAAATTTACATTAAATATTGAAAACAGCATTCAATTCCCCACAAATATATTATCAACTCGTGACATAGACTCGTACATCACTTATTTCACGGATGCAATAAATCATAATTTACACATAAGTTCTAAATATATACCAAAAACTAATTTCGTAAATTATAAACCTCTACCTTTACCTATTATTAACCTTATTAAAACTAAGCACTCCCTAAGACGATTCTGGCAACAAACCAGGCGTAGAGATATTAAAACTAAACTAAACAAAATATCTAGGATTATAAACTCTAAACTGGAACAACATAAATTTAATGAATACAAAAACTTTATTAAACAAATTCATCCCCAATCAAAAAAGCTCCGGTCAACTCTTAAAAGAATCTGTAAAGAAAAAACATCTATTCCTATCCTTAAACAACATTCCACTACAGCAATAAATGACTGTGACAAAACTCAATTACTAGGTCTTCATTTCCAAAATACGTTTACTCCTAATTCAACTACTAATATTCACTTTTACAATCTTGTTAGCAATTTTCTCTCTCTTCCAAATTTGAATGTTCCCCAAAATATTGATTATATTTCCCCTTCTGAAAATTCATTCAATTATTAAAACACTAAAAACTCGCAAATCTCCAGGATTGGATACTATCAATAATCAAACACTCAAGTCACTTGGTAAAAGATCAATTGCTGCTTTTACTTCTATTCTAAATTCCGCATTGAGATTTAATTACTTTCCAACTACCTGGAAAACAGCAATCGTACTTCCCTTTTGTAAACCACAAAAAGATCCTAGAAACCCATCGAACTACCGACCTATTAGTTTACTTTCCTCTCTTTCCAAGATATTTGAAACCCTTATACATCACAGATTATTACACTTCACTACAATTAACAAAATTATTCCTCCCACACAATTTGGCTTCACTCATCAGCATGCAACTACTCATCAACTTTTAAGACTAACAGAACATATTGAAAACTTCTTTCACCTAAAACAGCATACTATTGTATTATTACTGGACATCGAAAAAGCATTCGACAAAGTTTGGCATCATGGTCTTATTTATAAATTATTCCAAATTGGAATTCCCACTTATTTGTTCAAAATAATTCAAAATTTTCTTTCTAATCGCACTTTTCGTGTCAAAATTAATTCCTCTTTTTCTCAACTATTTTCAATTGGCGCGGGCGTGCCCCAAGGGTCCTGTTTATCTCCTCTACTTTTTAACATCTATCTCTCTGATATTCCCAACTTTACGTACTCAGAATTAGCCCTTTTTGCTGATGATACTGCATTCTTCATTAGTCATAAAAATTTAACAACTGCCAAAAATAGACTACAATCCGACCTTCTGCTTTATACAAATTGGACTTCTAAATGGCAGATTAAAATTAACATGAATAAATGTCAAGCTAAAATCTTCACACTCTGTAAACCAATCACCCCTGCAGAAATATTAATTCTTGATCAAGCTATACCCTGGATATCGCCCAACACACCTATTAAATATCTTGGACTCCTCTTAGACACTAAACTTAAATGGAATGCCCATATTAAAAACATTATACATAAAACTAACATTAAAATTTATAAATTACACTCCCTCATTAATTATAAATCACCTATAAACATTCACTCAGCAAAATTAATATATACCACAATTATTCGTCCTACCCTTACTTATGCTTGCCCCATCTGGTCCAATGCTGCCAAAACTCATATTAATAAATTACAAATTCTCCAAAATAAATTCATCAGGAAAATATTTCACGCACCCTGATATATTCCCAACTCTCAACTCCGTAATGAACTGAAAATTGACACTATCAACTCCCTAATTCGTTCACAAAGCCTTAAATTTTTCAACTCCTTAGATGACTTACAACAGACCCGCACTTTCAATTTAGGTCAAACATATCATTTTCCTCGACGTATACTATCAAAATTTCCTAAAGATATATTTCATCCACCATAATTACTACATTTACAACATATTATCCTTCTATTCAAATCTTTTTTACAAACTTCTTTTTTTTTCATAGCATAACCTTTTCAAAAATTTAATTGTTAATAATTCCCACTACAGGTTCCAGTGAGTATCAAATCGCCAGTTATTTGTTTGTAATGTCCAAACCCCGGAAAGACAAATATGTCGAACAGGTAGAAATAAATTTAAAAAAAAAAACTAGCGTACCCGTGTGAGAACTCTCGCATGTTTAACCCCACCCTTTCCCTATCCATGTCTTTCCTTTCTATTAAGAAGGAAAGTTGTTAATGAAACGTGTATATTTGTTTAAAAAATGTATAAGTGTAACTTCTAATGTACTTATAGAATATCAAACAAAAATATCAATGCAATAGATGTTGGAAGCAAGTTTTCAATCAAGATTTATTCAGCATTATAGAGAGACGTTCTTGGATTAATTCATACTGTTTTAAAAACAACATTTGAAGAAATTATTCAATCTCACTTGAGAGTTAGCTTTTGGCTTTCCTTGATAGTCACAAAAATAATAGAAAAGGCTTTTACTCTTGAGAAAGCAAAGTAAAGTAGTGCGAAAATACCGGATCGGGCATAGTACAACCCTACTCTTTGGAATATTATTTAACATTCCTTGATTTGTTACGAGGAACAGAGAGGATTTTGCAGAGTCAGGGTGCCAACAAGATCATGGATGACCCACAAGTCAACCACGATGTTACCTTCCAGAACATGTAAGGTAACATCGTCCCACAATGTCATACATTCTGGGGGCAGAGTGAACATCTGAAATACTAATAACTCTTGAAACCGTAATCAAGCAGACGGACATTCATTTTTACTTTCTCGCCTTATGAATAGTTTGTAAGAGGAGAAAGTTGTGTAATCAATTTTTTTAAATACTTTTTTAAATGAAAAAATAATTTGGAAAATGTATTTACAAAATAATAAAATACACATTTTAAAGTATTAAGTGAAAGAAACCAGGAATTTTTATATTGAATATTTTTGAATAATTTTTTGTGAAGTACCCGTAAATTCCAAAATTTAATACAGGAATAACTACACAAATAATCAATTTTCAGGCAAATAAAAAACACGTGTCTCTTTATTTGATGTCCAGATTTAAGAAAAAAATATTTTACATTTTAAAAAAAGTCGTGTCAACTCCTGTGCAATTTGACGAGAAATAGCACACATGTGCTTTAAATAATGTCATATAACGTTTCTCGAAGGCTCAGCACTCGAATGCTCTTTTCTTATGAAAACTAGCTCAAAATTCCGCATTTTCAGAAACGCTTAAACGCCATTTTCTCATAAATGGCTCCATTTTTTTAAACTTTTTGAACCTTTTTGAATAGTGCAAATTGTACTCTTTAATTTGACCTGAAGTTGTTTTTTTTTCAAAAATTACACAATGGTAATTTTTTAAAGATCTCTCACATCTTTAATATGCACATTACCAGCAATTTGTAAACACTATTTTATTTGTAAGCAAAAGTGCTTCAAATGACTTCCAATGACGTTTTTCGAAAACTTTCTGTGAAACAGAGTTTCAAATTTCGCATTTTTAGTTAGCACTTAAACGCCATTTTCTTAAAAAACGGTTCCATTTTTTTCGAAGAAAATTGCTATTTTTCTGTTCATTAATATTCTTAATATAATGTTTCCGTTTTACTATTAGGAAACCGAAAAAGTTAAAAAAAATGTGGTTTGGGCGTCGACAGATGGCAGCTGGCACGAGTATGTGGCAATTCCGAATATCTAGTTCAGACCCAAGGAAAGAGAAACCTAATACAAGAAAGTCTCCGCCGAAAGTATTGGTGAAATAACTTATCTAGTAGAAGGAACTCTATAATGTAAACTTCAATATTACAACGAAGATCATGATCTTCAGACTTATCAGACAATATTACAACGAAGATCATGACATTTATGTGATGAATAATCAATATCAAAGAGGTTTGAAAGATTCAAGATAGGAAATATGAGTTTAAAATATTCAGGAAGTTAGTCATATATAAGTTACAAAAGCTTGGTTAATTGCCAGTGAAATAAGAGTCAGCGAAGTAAAAGAAGTAAGTAGACGACAGTCAACCAGGCTGGTGTTCAGGTATTGTGTGTTTACTGCCATTAGAATTTAGTGTACAAGCTCATGAAATATTGTCAAGGTTTTTTCTGTAATGAAAAATTCTTGATCCAATAAAATTTTGACAACTGTTCTGTTAATTTTTGCATTATTTTCTGTTTTTCGTGAGTAGTTGTATTAATAATTTTATTTAGCAAATACATTTTCAAATGTTATGCATGCAAATGACGAAACAAATAATAACAGCATTACACGTAGAACTACAGACTACGATACGTTATTTTGCATCAACAGTCTATACGCCTTGTCTTGGCCCTTGGCTGCTTGATACATAAAAAAATATCCCATACCAAACCCCATCAACAAAGTAAGCGCTCTCTCGCGGCGCTTAACAGATTGTTGCAAAACTCTAATGACGGCATCTCGTTCCGTCTAAGTGCAATATAAGAATCAGCTAGTAGAACATTGTCACGTAAGTGATTATCAAGTCATAAATAATTAAATTACAGTTTTTAGGGCTGAAAATGTAATAAAATCTTTGAACACGATTATCTCAAAACTTGTATGATGTCGCATAGCCGGTTGATGCATAACACTGTCCAATTAAACCTACTAAGTGTTGGAATTTCGTATTTTTTCGAAAAATCAACTGTTATACCTCTGTTGGCGGACGGTATAAAATTCTGAATGACACGATAAAGATCGCTATGTTCAGGATTCACTCAGTGTGGGTTTAAAAAAATTGTACATGTTTGCGAAACGTGCTTCATTAGCGTCCGTTATTATTAAATACTTTAAAATCGAGTACATTGTTTCTTTGGTACGAAATCAGTAGAAAATAATACTCTAGTTGATTTTTAATTTCTGGTAAGTGAAGGGGACATGGCGGCTTTTCATGTTTGGCCGCACATTTTTCGCGTGTATAAAGGTTTACGGTTTTTCTTATGACTCCGATTTAAATTATTGTAGATTTTTAAAATATACTGCATTGGATAAAGTCAACTCTGGCCTAAAAACCAAAGCGATAATTGTTTACCTAATATGTTTTATATATAGAATATTTGCAGAAAAATCTATCGAAACCGAATAGAAAAAATGCCTTATCAGAGAGTTTTCATTTCTAAAACGCAGATACTTAGTCAAATTTTGTTTTTGTGTGCATTTTTTGCGTTTTATTTTATAATTTTTTCGCGTGAATAGATTGTAGTATCCGTGTTGAGGGACCAGACAAAACGTTGAAATTATTACACGTAAGAGATCCAAACTGCGGTATAAATATCAACATTCAGGTATGAATCAAAATGGTTTTAAAAAACGTAAATGTTCGCAAAAGGCTCTTCATTGGCACCCGTTATATAATTGTTTACAGTTGAGTACAAGATTATTTTTTGTGAAAAAAATAGTGGATAATCATTAGACAAATATAGGCTGACGTTGAAGTTCTGACAAGTGGATGGCGGACATTTTTTTAAGCCGAACGCTATTTTTCGTTATTGTTGACTGTAATATCTCTGTTCGGTGAACAGATAATATTTGAAATTATTACACGCAAAAGACTACGATTCTAAACCGCTGTGTAAATTTTAACATCGAAATAAGATTCAAAACTGGTTTTAAAAAAAAGTAAATGTTCACAAAAAGTGCTTCATTGGCACCCGTTCTTTAATTGTTTATACTTGAGTACAAAATGATTTATTGTGGTACGAAATTAGTGGATATATAAAAGACAACTATGGGCTAGTTGATTTTTAATTTCTGGCAAGTGGGTGTGCGTTGGTATACACTTTTTAACCGCACGGCATTCTTCGCGTTTTTTGACTGTAGTATATCTGTCGGGGGGGGGGGGCTAAAATTCCTGAAATTATCACACGCATAAGTTCACAAAGTTACTAAACCTCAAAGTTACAAAATTTTCTGTATATATCACGAGATTGAAATGTGATACAAAATGGGTTTAAAAGAAACCTAAATGTATGCAAAAAGTGATTTTTTACCACCGTTTTTTATTATTTATAGGTGAGTACAAAATTATTTATTGTAATACACAATTGGTTGAGAAATACAAGACAATTACTGGCTAGTTGGTTGAATTTGTGACTTGTGGTGGTGCCATGGAAGTCACTTTTTCTTTATGCCGCACGCCATTTTTTGCTTTTTTCGACTGCAATATCTCCGTCCGGGCACCAGATAAAATTTTGAAAATATTACGGCCAGAAGTTCACTATAATACCCAATAGCTGCATCAAATTGAACTTCGGAACGTGACTCAAAATGGGTTTTAAAAAATCGTAAATGTATGCAAAAAGTGTATCTTTAGCAACCATTTTTTAAATGTTTGTAGGTGAGTAGAAAATTATTTATTGTGGTACAAAATTAGTGGACAAATAGAGCATAATTATAGGCTGCTTGATTTTGATTTTCTGGCAAGTGGGAGTGCCATTGTAGTCACTTTTGTTTTAAAGCGCACGGCATTCTTCCGTCGTTCGACTAGTTTCTCAGTTAAGGGACCAGAAAAAATTACTACACTTTAGTTCACTACAATATTAAACTTTTGTATACATTTTGTATAAATTTGATTTTTTGGTATAAATTTCAACTTGGAGATGTGACACAGAATGTGTTAAAATATCCTAAATATCGGCAAAAAGTGCTTCTTTTGCAATGATTTTTTAATTGTTTATAGGTGAGTACAAAATTATTTATTGTAATAAACGATTAGTGGACAAATAGAAGATAGCTATAGGCTACTTTATTTTGAATTTCTGACAAGTGGGTGAGCTTTGGCGGACACTTATTTTAAGGCGCACGCATTTTACCCATTTTCGAAAGCAATATCTCAATTGTGGGACCTGATAAAATATTGAAATCATAACACCTAACAGTTCACTATGACATAATACGTCTGTGGCAATTTTCAGCTTCATGGTTTTTGTCAAAATGTGTTTAAAAGATCGTAAATATACGCAAAAATAACTTATTTTGCAACATTTTTATTTGTTTATAGTTGAGTACAAAATTATTTATTGTGATACATAATTAGTTGATACATAGAAGACAATTATTGGCTAGTTGATTTTGAATTTTTGATTAGTGGTGGTGTCTGGGAGTCACTTTTGTTTTATGCTGCACGCTATTTTTTGCGTTTTTCGTCTGCAATATCTCCGTTTCTGCAATATCTCCGTTGGGGGAACAGATAAAATTTTGAAAAAAGTACATCCAAAAGTTCGCTATAATGCCAAACCGCTGTATAAATTTCAGTTTCAAAATGAAACTTAAAAAAATTGTAAACGTGTGCAAAAAGTGTATCTTATGCAACTGTTTTTTAATTGTTTGTAGTTGAGTACACAATTTTTAATTAGTACATAATTAGTAGGTACAAAATTAGTGCATAATTAGTAGGCAACAATGGACTAGATGATTTTGAATTTCTGAAAAGTGGGGAGTTGTGGATATACGTCAACCTGGCACCCCCACTTTTGAATGTCGTTTCTTAGTGGTTTATAGTTGATACAAAATTAGTACATAATTGTTGGTACAAAATTAGTTCGAAATTAGAGGCAGTTGTTTTTGAATTTTTGCAAGTGGGGGTTGCACCTTGATGGAGGTCAGACTTTTGCCCCACAGCGAACGGGGAGTTGGAAGGCCCTGGCAGAGGGGGCCCCACGCCGCGCCGGCGTCTGCCGACCGGAAGAGGGTCGGCCGCCACCGGAAATGGCGCGGCACCGCGCGACCGCAGCGCTCCGTCGTCGGTCAAGGCCGCTCGCTCAGGCTCCCCTGCGGCCCAATAGGGCCCTCGGCGCCCCGCTTCCGCCCCCAGGCCGGCGCGGGGCGGCGCGGGGTAGACGGCCCATCGATTGGGGGTGGACACACCCGCCCGCACTCGCTCGCTCGCACGCCCTCCGACACCAAATACTTCAATTGCTTTCGGTTGCAGCGTGGCACGCAACTGCCGCTCTCATCAAGGAGGGACTGCAGCTTTCACCCGAAAGTTCGCTGCTGTAGCAGATGATCGTTCCATTAATAATAATAATTTTTAAAAAATCACTTAACACGATTCTAAATACGATTGGGAGCTTAAGAATGGCTATGCCATGCGGTTGCATTTTAAATGTTTTATTGTAGAATCTTCAATGGGTGTTTTATTAGATTATTATTCTGCAAACAACGGAGAGCTCTTTATACAAACAATTTTGTTGATGTTGACATAAATTATTTGGAAATGATCAATGAAATAAAACATTCCTTTTCTGTGGGTTTGATAAAATTAAATCAATATGCCCGTAATTTCTCAATACTTTACTTTATTATTTACATGGTGATTAGTTAGAGCATTTGGTATTATGTAAACTACTGACAGTGACGAAAACAAGATTTCGATATTTTCGCGTACAGCTTTCACACTGATTAGGACTTTCTTTTTGAAAAAAAAGGCGTAACTATTCTGCTCTATGTCTTACTATTTTATTGAAATTTGGTGGAATAATTTCTTTTTTAAATTAATGTCACTGGTTTTGGAACAGTACGTACAGCTTCTGGCTTATAAAATGCACAAATAGAGCTTGACTTCATTGTAACCACTCCTGTGGTTTAACAGAATCAACACAAGAGAGAAATTCATTTGATAGGTTCTATGTTTACTTTCCCGTATACTTACGTGTACATGTGGTATAATACAGACCTGCACAGCATTTTGCACTTTCACTGACGTCAGGAGCAGCGCGCGAGCAGCTCGGGGGCAAATGCGAAAATCGATGAAGGGTGGGGATGAGACTCACTCAAGAAGTGGCGACTACCAATTAGAATGCGCAATTTGAAACATAGCGCGTAAATTTAAAGAGCAAACTGCGAGAACATTACGGTCACATACACTTTAAGTAATATTGCCTTTTGTAGTATATTGTAAATGTTTGTTGTCAATATATGGCAGTGCGAAATATGAAACTACAACGAATTACACATAATAGATTCGAACACCAAGTATTATAATTGCAAGTAGGGCTGATAATGTAATTCTCTTTGCTACCATGTAATCACAAATTTAGTGTTTTGCTAAACACAAAATTGTGATATTGAATTGTTACATGATGACAATGATAAACTATTTTTTCATTAACTTTTTTTAATTGAATCAGATGGTTGTATTAAAGCACAAACATACTTGAAAATATTATGATTATTTTCTGCTCTAATTTCTGAGAAGAGTGCAAAGTCTGATGTAATATAAGTATTACCTATAGGTAAAATCATGCAATGCTGCGGGAAAAAACGGCGAATTTTCGGCAGAAAAAATTCATTTCCAGGCCCTGATAACGAAAAAGTGGATAAAACCATTTGCTAACTGACTATTCCTCTTTTGTGGGTCCTTGATACCAAAAAAGAATTGAAAGTAAAACGTTCATCTGACTGTCCGTCTGTGAACACCACTAACGCCTAAACCAGGCCTGCACAGCATTTTGCACTTTCACTGACGTCAGGAGCTGCGCGCGAGCAGCTCGGGGGCAAATGGGAAAATCGATGAAGGGTGGGGTGCGATTCATTGTAAGAGTGGGGACCATCAATTAGAAGGCACAATTCGAACCATAGCGCGTAAATTGAAAGAGCAATCGGCGAGAATATGACTGGCATATACAGTTCAAGTAGTATTGCCTTTTGAATTATATTGTAAATGTTTGTTGTCGATATATGACTGTGTGAAATATGAAACAACGAATTATACACATTTTATTTGGACACCAGGTATTATAATTGCTTATAGGCCTGACAATGTAGTTAGCTATGCTACGATGTAATCACAAATTCAGTGTTTTGCTTTCATTCGCACGAAGTTTTCTCACCCCTGCTTCCCGCCTGTGACCACTTCGCTAACAAGATTTTCTCAAAAATGGCTCCAAATTGTTTCTTTAAATTTTGGAAGGAATAGTACTAAATGTACTCTATTAGATGACATCATCGCCATATTACTCTATTCTTTTGTTTTGTCAAAAATTGCAAAAAATTGTTTTCTTTACTTGTATCTTACGTTTGCATTAGTAGCGATTTTTTACATTATTACATTTATGAGTACATGTGCTTTAAATAATGTCATAGACAGTTTCTCGAGAGCTCAACCGTTTTCTGTGAAAACTAACTCGAAATTCCGCATTTTCAGAAACGCTAAAACGCCATTTTCTCATAAATGGCTCCAAAATGTTTTCTTCAAACCTTTGGAACGAATGGCGCTAATGGCACTCTTTAATATGACGTAAAATTGATTTTGGGATTTTTTTCAAGAATTACACAAAGTTTTTTTTACTTTCCTGTATAGGTAAGTATATACGGAGTAATATACGTAGTATAGGGAAAGTTATGTAATCCTGCGCGAAAAAACGGCGAATTTTCGGCAGACAAAAATTCATTGCCGGACCCTGATAACGAAAAAGCGGATAAATCCAGTTGCTAAATTAAGAAAAAACAATCCACTAAAACGTAGTGTAGCCAGAATCCCTGTTTTGTGGGTCCTTGATACCGAAAAACCAATTGAAAGGAAAACGTCTGTCTGTCCATCCGTCCGTCCGTCTGTGAACACTGCTAGCGCCTAAACCATACGTACAATATTCTCCGGTCGATCTGCTTAGAATCAAAGGTTTGAGATTTTGAAATAGATTCTATAAAATATGGGGGGACTTTACATGAATCCCCCCGGACATTTTCAAAATTTTCTCAAGAACGGCTCCAATTTTTTTCTTTAACTTTTACATATATAACCTTGGGGTCTATTGGACCCCAACCACATTTCTTTACATAAGTTTAATTGGAAAATAAATATTTGCGATATTTTACTCTCACGTAAATTCAGTTAATACGTTTGGGAAGGGTTTTGCACAGTTTCCGCCTTCTAATAGTCTACTACTAACATCGCAGGAGAGTGCGGAAGTGTCTTTGGAGTCTGCTGGACCCCAGTGTTATATTTACGTGTGTCTTTTTGAAAGTTGCAATTCTGGTTTTCGTTTGTTTTTAAGACTTTTTCTAGACAAAATAACATCAAACATTAAAGATAATTTACACCTAATACGAGATTTAATAGATGAGAGTGATAACGAAGAAACATCGGAGAGCTTGTTTGGTGATCACTCGGATTTGGATCATTATTTTGTTTCAGAACACGATTTTCAATATTTTTAACTTATTTTTTTCACAAATGTTATTTTTAAGTGTGTAAATTAAAAATAATAGTTAAAATTTAATTTGTTTTAATTTTTCAGTCAAATTTTACTTCTATCAAATCTCTAATGAAGTATTATTTTGTTGTTTTTTTAATCTAAATAACGTCTCATTTACTAAGGTATAATAAGAAAAACTACTTACATTTTTAAGATAATGATAATACTGGGTTACAGTACTTTTTATGGCCTTTAATAAACTATAAAGTTTAAAAGTGATATTTTGTTTTAAAAACAAAAAAAAATCGTTCAAATCTCTACACATTTGTCAAAAAATGTGTAAAGTTTTATGAATGGTGCTAATATCTTAATAAAATAAAATTAATTTCCCCAAAACGGTGTTAGATCTACTAAAAGAACTTAAAAGTATAATTAAAAAATATTTACAGAACTTTCGAAAACCTTCAGGTAAAAATATACATACTTTAAAATTGGGGTCTGACGGACCCCACCGTTATATTTAAGTATAATTAAATAAGTGTTATATTTAAGGGTTAAATTTCCTTGTAAAAATAGAGTAAAATACATTTATTAAGGTTGCATATGTTCTATTTTCACGGTTGACACTGAATTTTCGAAAATTGTGAAAGTTTGAATTTAATTCGGCGTCTTCCGGCGTTTCTCGAAAACCCAACCGTTTTCTGTGAAAAGTATTTAAAATTCTACATTTTCAGAAACGCGCGAACGTTTTTGTGTAATATTCTAAATTTAATATTTCCGTTCTACCATAAGGAAACCGAAAATGTAAGAAAATGTCAAAAAAGCGTACTTTGGGCGGAGATAGATGACAGCTGGCACGAGTATGTGGCAATTCCGAATAGGTAGCCCAGACCCAAAGAAATAGAAACTAATACTGGAAAGTCCATGCCATTCTGTTGCACCTACTATTTTATATTTCACTTTCTTCTCTTTAATCATTTGCTTCCAATCTTCATTCCTCGAGTATGTTTTTCGTTTATCTTGGGTTTTCACCTAATGTTTAAAATGCTGATTCTTGGATTACTGATTTTGTTTGCTCATATAATTTACTTGCTGGTCTGTCTACATTTATTTGCAATTTGTTTACCAATCTAAATTTATAAAGGAAACACGTCGAGTAATTGTGTGCTATCCAACTGATATATTTTTGTGTTAATTGGAGTATGAGTTTCTGGTATTAAGATCTTTTGGAAGTTCGGTGTGTGAAAAAATAAAGAAGTGCTCTAACTAAATAGCGGTCGCTACCACATTCTGCTCTTCTTAATACTCTAACGTCTTGGCATTTTAGGTAATTTCTCTGTCTTAATATAACATAATCAACTATTGACTTAATATTCTTGGTAGGTTGTATCCAAGTTGTATAATTATGGATATATTTGTGTCTATAGAACCCATTCGTGATTTTAAGATCCATCTGACTACATAAATTTAGTAATCTTTCCTGCACATATGATACACTATTGGTGATTACTTACAATTAATAAATATTCAATCATTAAGTATAATATAATGAAAAAAGATATAAATTAAATAAAAATTTGAAACAAAATTCTTAGTTATTATACTTAAAATATTTTGGTACGGAATGCTTCGCATTTTCCGAACACCTTCCCTCCACGCCGGTTTCCTGGAGGACGGCCGTTCGAAATTGCTTGACGACAGGCGCGGAAGCTGTTCGATCAGCAGCTCGCGAGCCTCCTCGCCCGCTCCCCCGAGCGTCGGGTTCCGCCTCGGCCAATCTCAGCCACAGCTCCCCCCCCCCGCCCCGCCCCGCGCATTACGTCACCGCGCCCCGACCTCATCCCCCATCCAAACCGCGTGCTGTTCCACTCGTTTGTTCCTCGCTCCCAGCAGGGGCTTCTCCGCGCCGGAAGCGACGAACTCCCTCGTGATGGATGCAGAACTTCGAGCAATGGCAGCGCAAAGGCTACAAATAACTCGCTTCGTTTATAAAATTAACGTTCTTTCGAAATTGTTCTTTGTTTTGTGATTGCTCTGAAACTTGTTTTCGCTTTTTTTTCTTTCAATTTCATATTGTTGTGTCGCCCTAAACACCACGTACTTCTGAAGTCAATAAGTACTCTCCGCTAGGGTTACGAGTTTGAATTTCGCGTAAAGAAAGCGTGTTCTCAGGTTGTGACTCAGTCATGGAAAGCAACGACGAAACACAATTCAAGAGCTTATTTCCAAAGTGACATATCTCTTCTTTTATTATAATTATCCTTGTTGGGAGTTGTTGCCTTACAAAGGTGTCACATTTCTAAAAAAAATAAAACTTCTGGAAGGTGTAGTATTCAATTCACCCTTATAATTCAAAGTAAAATTCAACTGTTTTGGGAGACCGTTTAACAGAAGAGAAATGTCATTTTGAACACAATAACTAGCTGCATGATGAAAAATCATTCTAAAATATATTTACATAGCCATCTAAACTAGTGGTAAACTAAATCGGCCCCTCGGGTGGGGCCAGATCGACCGGGGAATATCTATTTTGGAAGAAATTGTACGACTCGTTTAGGCGCTATTGTTGTTCAGACTGACTAACGAACGGACGGACCTTTTGATAAAAACAACTTTTTCGGAATTAAGGACCCACAAAATAGGAATTCTGGCTACACCAGGTGTTAGAGGATTTTTTTCTTAATTTAGCAACTGGATTTATCCACGTTTTCTTTATCAGGGCCCGGCAATGAATTTTTTTCTGCCGAAAATTCGCCGTTTGTTGGTGCAGCATTACATAACTTTCTCTATACTACGTATATTATACCGTATATATGTACGTATAAGGGAAAGTAAAAAGAGGTTCAATACCAATCGAATGGGATTAGTAAAACTGAAAATGATTTAAACAAATTTTTAACCAAGACAAGAAGAAAATATAAGTGCATTTCAAGAAAAAAGGATTAGAAATTTAAATATGCTTGGCCCGTGAAATTCATCTACGTGAAAATAGCCAAAATAAACATTCGCGATAGTTGATCATTTTGCAATCCTGCATGTATACCAACAGCCTTTAAAAATGTTCATTAGAATAAATCAGATATCTTCCTCAGCTTCCGATGTTAAGTCATTAAAAAGAACAAAAATTATCCGAAACACGTGAATCTCGTCCTTTTAATTCTCAGGTAGAACTCCAGTAGTTCCACTTTAGGTTCTCCAGTGGGTCGGTGAGTCAAATGTAGGAGTTGTAAATAATTTTAAATATAAAATTTGTATAATACTTTGTTTATAAATTACATTTTGTAAAATGGAAATTTTTGGTCATTTATTGATAAACCCAATCAATGCTCCTTCCTTTCCCTAGAACATAGCATCCGACGTGTCGCGTGAGTCTTGCGGGGCGCAGTTCACCGGATCGGAGTCCGTCGTGCGTCGTGTCGTCTGCCTCGGGTGGTCGCCAGCGAGAGCGGGAGCTCGCGCCCGGCCTCAAGGAAAGGGAGGGCGAGCGGGGGCGGGCCGGCACGCGGACCTGTACTCATTGCTACGTACATAATAAGGCGAGAATGTAAAAATATTTTGCAGTTATTGTACTCAAAGATAGCACTGCAATGAAGTTGATGGTGAGATAAACATTGCCGAGGCATCCAATATAGAATAAGTGGTGGGAGAGCTTTGAAGCTTGGGCCGAAGATCTGCAAATGCGTCTTTCGGAGTTTTTGTCATTAGGGAATATTGTGAGAACGACAATAATTAATATTGTTAGCACAAGCACACCTTAACACTACAATCTACTTTTATCATTAAAAATTAAAGAAAATATCAGACTTTGCTGTGTCTGGGCGAGAGGAAATCAGTTTTCTTTCTGTTTTTATCTCGTTATTCATGCGTGTATTTATCCTTTTCTGATTCTGATCCGCCAGCAGAGGGCGCGGTGCTGATTCCCAAAGAATGTGCTCTCGCCGCGTCTTCGCGCGAAGAAGCGAATGTCGCCGATGCGCACGTGGCCTGCGCGCCCTCACGGAAGCAGAGCGAGAGGGCAAATTATCTTTTCTCTCCGTTCTTATTAAGGAAAAATATTCTACGAACATTTCAAGCGTAGGGGCATTGCAATGTACACCCTTTCCTGTTAATTCATCCCAAAAAATGGTTATAGTTGTTTATATTTGATATTAGGAGCCAAATTTGAATTCATTTGGCCACCTTTGTGTAAACAAAAAGGAATAAATATTTCACCATGTTATTTGTAGTACCGTACCTCCCCCTCTATCGCTAGTTCACTATTGTCTGAAAATGCACATGGTAACGCGGTAGGTGCCGCTGCCTGTCCGCAGGTTGCCTGCCCAACGAGTACCGCTGCAGCAACTCGTGTGTGGCGCTGGTGAAGCGTTGCGACCGCCAGATCGACTGCCCCGACGGCGCGGACGAGGTCGGCTGCGGTGAGTTCCACTCACACCTGCCCCCCCCTCTCTCAACATTTTCTTTACCACTTTCAACAACTCTTTCCCTCTCTACAGCTTGAGTTTTAACATTTTGTGCGTAAATGAATTATATTTTGGAAGTGATTGCTGATTGTGAAGGTGGTGGCGGACAGTAAGACTTTTTTGAGACTGAAGTAAGGGAGACAAATCCACAATGTATAACTGAAAAAGGGGGCGTTCGCATCAATAAGTCAGCCACTAGATAGTTACCCCTCACCTACTGAAAGCGTCTCCGGTAGCCTACCCAACCATAACGTCACCTTCCCACAACCCGCATCGCCCCTTTCCTTGCTCTATTCTGTGTTCCCCTTTCCACAACCTACGTCCTCCTCTTCTTCCTCTCTTTTTTATTTCCCGCAATTCTGCACATCTTCTTTTCCACCATTGCCTCTTTTTATCAGTCTTCTTTATTTCTACATTTCCAGTAGTCCCCTCACCCTATTTTTATCCTCGCTTTTGAACATCATTCCATAATCACCATTGCACTTTTTCTTCCTCATGATCTTTTCCTCCCGTTTTCTGTAACCTCCATTGTTCCCCTCTTCTCTTGTTTTTTATTCTCTCCTTTCCAAATCTTAACCGGATTATAGCCACCATTGCCAGTTTTCTTTCCTCTTTCTCTCTTCTTCACTTCCATCTTTCCACATCATTTGTTGTCTCTTTTCTCTCACATCATTTTACTTCCTCAGCTATCCCCATCCCCCCGTTCCTCAAACCCCATTCCATTTAGTCCTTATTCTGTCATTATATTGTCCTTTCGACAACTTCCATTTTCTCTTTTCTTTTTCCTTTTTGTCCTTTCTAACTCAAACTCATCTTCCCTCTCTTTCATGTACTCTCTTTCGTTCCGCCTATCTGACGTAATCCCATCATTTGTACTTTTTTTGCTTCCTCTTCATTCCCAGCCTTGGCTATTCCCTGTCACTTTATCAGGGAACTCCTTTCTCTTCTCACATTCCTGTCACGTTCAAGTTCACTAGGCTCTAATAACTTTTTCTGATGCGACTCCGGAAGGTAAAAACTTTGTTTCCTTCCCGATGTAACACATGTTCTCTAAAAAAACGAGAATAATTTGTAAAATATAAAGGGTATTACAAGCAAGAGTACATTTTACTTTCTATGTCGACAATTTTTCCTACATCTCTCACCACTCTCTCTTCTCTTTCTCGCTGTTCTCTTTCTTTCTCTTTTCCCTTCTTTCCCTCTTTTACCCTCTTTCTCTTTCTCACTCTTTCTTTCTCTCTTTCTCTTTGTCTTTCTCTCTCTTTCTCTCCCTTTCGCTCTCGATTTCTTTCTAACTCTCATTTCATTTCCGTGTTCCCATGTGCCATTCTCTTTTTATCCAGGTATACACCCAAACCCCGTATGAAATATCACTCATCACTAAATGCGTTTTTAATTACCCTTTACAAGCCATGTCCTCTGTAGATTACAAGCCATGTCCTCTGTAGATTCTCTGAAATATCTAATGGACTCTAGAGATTCAACAAATTTAAGATGGTACTCACAAGTTTTGTACAGTCAAATGATTCATTTTAAGCGATCAACGGTCTCATTGCAAAACAAAAGTTCTATTGATAGCACTGATCAAAAGAAGCATGTATAATGATGCGTACCATACAAATACATATCATACATACCATACATACTACATATCATGATGCGTACCATGACTGCCTATAGAAAAACTTAAGTTCTTTTCCCCCTTTTCCGATTACCTTCTCTATTCTATGGTTGGTGAAAACTCCGCAGCTGAATGGTAATGGTGACTGTTTTCAGAGACTTTCGTATGCCCCTCGACGCACTTCAAATGCAGCAACCACTTCTGTATTCCGGGTGATAAAACATGCAACTTTGAAGACGACTGCGGAGACAACTCAGATGAAATGACTTGCTGTAAGTTAAAATTGCGTTGGTGAAATGAAGTAATATAAAAGTTGTTAAATAATCTGCTTATTAAATAAAATAATTTAATAAATATGCTGAAACATTTATTGGCCATTTCTAGAATTGTACAACTTTATCTGTATTATCTTTTGCCAAACGCACATGTTTTAAAGTAATTCTTATGAGCAGTGATTGCTTTACCATTTGCAAAGTAAAACAAATCGACATTGATTTGAATTGAAGCAAAAACTACAAAAATTTAGTTTGTGAACTGTAACTGCACGGTATCTGTACTAATAAAAGTAAAATCTGTACTAATTCAGCGGTATTTAACCGACATCGATATCTCCAAAAGCAATATATGATTAGATACGAAATTTTTCACAGACTCTTCTTCAGGATTATCGCAGATTATCACTTTTGAAAAGTTTGAAAAAGACTATTATAACATAAATGCAGAAAATTTATAATTTAAATAATTTTTGGCAAAAGCACCACAATCATTATTTTTTATATGTCACAAAGAACATACTGGTTCCTAATATATTACGCTGGATGTCAGTAGTGGTGCTTAAGACCACGTAATAAGATTCTATGGTTTTCAAATTCTAATCGTTAAATCAGAAAATGAACAATCGTGCTGGTTCAACGTGTGTTGATACGTTTTTAAATGGATGGTAAGGATAGTATTTTTACTCATTTAAGAACATTTGAAACATATTTTATCAGAACGTTGAAAATTTCCTTGAAAAAATGTATTTGTAGAGATACATTTCACAAAAAGTATGGACATTTAAGTAGACATTTTAAGAAAACACATAGAAATACTGGGGAAAACAGAGCAGATCAAAATCTCATAGGAATGAGTTGTAAAATAACATGAAAGAAAATTTTAGTATTTTACTAGAAATGTGAACCAAATTTATTAAAAATAATAAGTCTTAAACACCATGGTTTGTATAAAATTGATCATTTTTCCACATTCACGAGGATTGGATATGAAGAAAGCCCGGGTAACACCGGTTAGTTTTAAATAATATACAAACATGCAGAATGTGTTAAATTATCGACTGCTAACTAACTGCTGTTGAAATCGTAATAGACGATAAAGATACGACAGTATTTTTCATAGAAACCGTTATTCTTAGTATTTTGTAGTATGTTTAAGAATATTTGTGGTATTGTTGACCCAGATCAATAGTTATTATTGTGTACTTTAACTGAAAAGTATCCCAAATTTTTTAAATTTCGTATTAGGGACAAAATGTATTGGTGAGAAAGTCCTTAGAAGTCCAGTTAACAACAATCTCAGAAGCTTTTACTCATGAACGTAATTTCTGAATGCAACCGCCGCGCCGCCGCTAATGGTCGGTGGGGCGTCTGTGGTGTTGCAGCGCACCGCCAGTGCTGGAAGACGGAGTTCCAATGCACCAACGGAGAGTGCATCCGGCCGGGCTTCGTGTGCGACGGCACCAACGACTGCCACGACCACAGCGACGAGCTCAACTGCGGGCCCGGTACGTGCACCCTCCCTCCGCCTCTCCGCTGCCCTTCAATCCCTTTTCCTTGACTCCATCTTGCACTCACATCCACAACCCTCTTTCTTCTCTCTCCTCTCCTCCTCTCCGCTCCTTATCTCGCCCCGCCCTCTCCTCTTCTCTCCTCCCTTTCTTCTAATCCTCCTCTCTCATTCCTCCTCTTCCCCCTCCCGCCATCCTCTTCCTACCCGCTCCCCGGCGGCGCAGCTGCACCTGGTGCCAGCGCCTTGTGGTCCATCTGCCTTCCTGGACAGAGGCAGGCGGTGCTTGTAGACCAGCTGAACGTTGTATTGATTGCTAAGAGACCAGATGCTTAGACTCTTTTTATTGTCGCCGCTAAAATGGAGCCCTTGGCGCCCTCTTGTCGTTTCCTCGACTGGACGTCTCCAATTCGTCTTTCTTTTCCATCTCCGTTTTCTTCTTTGTATCTTTCTGCGTTTAACATTGATTAAATTATTTCATGTATTCAACATTAACTTGATTCTATTTTAGTTTTTAACTGGAGGTGCTACAACAACACATTATTTCTGATTTGGAAAATTTTGGATATTGGCTACACCACGAATTACAGAATTTATTTTCTAAATTTAGCAACAGGATATATCCACTTTTTCGTTACCAGAGCCTGGCAATTAAGTTTTTCTGGCTAAAAAAAAGTTTTCCGGCGCACGACAACACAACTTTCTTTTCTTATTCGTAAGGTATTCGTAAGGTGAGAAAGTAAAAATCATTTTCAGTTGTTTTTTTTTTCGTTCCCAAATATCTTGGTCGAAATCAGACTACGAGAATATCGGAGAGAATTAACCTTGTTCCGTTGTGAATATTTTCGAGGCAAAATTTTCTATACTTTTTGAGAGAATTTGATTCTTTCTCAAGTACTAACACACTAAAAAACTTACGGATTTTTCAAAATACATCATTAAAGACATTTTAAAGTTTATGGTTTAACAAACGCAAACCATGAAAAACACATATGGTGTAAATTTTAACGACGTTAGACATTTAAAAAAAATTAATTTGTGTAATTTTAGAAAAATAAAAATACATAAAATTGGCGTTTATATCTCTTAGAGTGATTTATATATCTTGCAGTACTTTGGCACTATTCGTAAGAAAAGGTTGAAAAAAATTGGAGTTGTTTTAGAGAAAATCTTGTTTTTAAAGTTTTAATATGGCTTGTTTTTCAATTGGAAATTCTCGAAAACTATTAAAATTTTCCCAAAATTGTACAGAACATTAATTAAAAACCTAATTGCGAAGTATCCATTTTACTTGAAGAAAAAAGCGCAGTCTTGAACATTACCGAGAGGAAACCGACGACCATCTATGAGGAAACCGACGAAAAAAATCAAACTTTTGTAATTTTCGAAAATTCAAACTTAATTGTGAAAATCGGACCTATCTTTCTAATTTTCGTCCATTCTGAAAAAATAGACAAAAGTTGGATCGCATTGGACAAAACCTTGAAAATTTTCCAGAGGCTTCATGTGAAGTATCCTCAAATTTCAAAGATTATTTCTCAAACTCGCAGAGATTTTAGTCTGACTTTATCGTTTACGGAATATTCGTTTTGGAAAAAATCCTATAAATACCTCAGGCTTACAGACGGACGGACGGACGTTTTGAGAAAAACAAACACCTCTTTAGCATTAGGGGCCCACAATTCGTGAAATCTGACTACACAACGTTTTAGAGGAAGTAATTTATTACATATTAGTACAGGATTTATTTACTTTTTCTGAATCAGGTCCCCACAATACGAGTTTTGCAGTAAAAAAGTTGCAGTTTTTTGCCGCAGCATTACATAACTTTATACTACGTATTTACGTAGGTACACAAAGTAAAATGAGAATTATTAAGATCCATTGTGGTAGAAAAGAAAGTGCAATCGGATTTTAATTGGAAATATTATTGTTCCTAAATATTTTATTTCTTATAAAAATATTTATACGCGGACATATCGGCTTAAGACAAAGAGAGATGGTAGATTTATAGTCCATGCGGACTATTGTATCTATCCTACTGAAGCCTGAAACGTTGCCGCTAGGGCGCTAGGGCTTCCGGGTGGCGACCTCGCAGAGGATGTGTGGCCGCTGAGCAGATGGCGCGCGACCCCTCGCCCTGCAAATCATTCACTAAATATTCACAATTTATAATTTTATAACAATGAATTTTTATTTCATGTTGGACCACCTCACTGTGGCACTACTACCGTTGGCAGGCCCTTCTTTCAAATGAAAATTTTGGTTGAGCCTCTGCGATTGTGCATTCCAATTGATCAATTAAGTTATTTTTCATTTAGATGAATTATTTCAAACCGTTTGCAGTCAGGCAAGGAGCTTTATGTTGTGATTGAAAGTAATAGTCATCACAGACATAACTTCCTTTCGTATCCGGAGCATCTCCCCAATCTTCGAAGCCAGTTGCGAAATTTGTTTCCCCAAACCACTGAGAAAGAAGTTTCCGTAGAAATCGCCGTGAACCGCTCTCGTTGTTATGCCCGAAATCATCAATATGCGAGCAGTTCATGGTGCAGAAAATTGCGACGAAAGAGATGCCGTGAGAATTTTATGGCATCCCCCATCCCATCCTCGCCAATCTCTTTCTTCGTTATTTCTGGTAGCCAAGAGAGAAATTTGCCTTCCAGTGGCAAGGCGCTGCCAGAGCGACATCAGAACGTCAAGCAGTGATGTAAGCGAGGCTTGTTTGCGAGTGGTGGGAGACCATCTATCAACATTAATTGAGATTAATCTAAAATGTAGTCGTACATCTGTGATTATCTAGTTGAAGGTCATTATGTGATTTGTCAAAAAAATCATAAACGAATTAATAGTACTGCAGAATGGCACCGTTTTTTGTCCTGATGGGACATAAAGGGATCAAGTAGACGCGTTGTTCTAATTTAACAAGTATGTTTTTTTTCAGCTTGTATGTTGGTCCCTTCTCGTGTCACACGTGCCCCTTCGTCCGTCGGCTCCGGCGTCTCCGTCGCACTAAGGCAGGGTTCTCCCGTTCGCGAAGCTTGCAGGCGCAGTAAGCGACCCCAATGACCGAGAAGGCCACGGTCAGGAGTGCTACGCAGTGGATCCGGCACTAGCAGTCCGCCTGTCCAAACGGCTCGTAAGCCGGGGTCAGCAGTCTTACGTAGTGCTTTCGCCGCTGGCGGCCCACCCTTCCAACTGGTCTCCCCGACACTAGGCGCTGCCGGCAAGGAGCTCTCTCGACGTCTGCTCCCGCGGTTTACACTTGGGGTAGCTGCCATCCCCGGTGTGAGTTTGGCCATCCCTTACAGTACAGAGTTCAATCCTGGGAGGCGGTCAGAGTGCGCCCGTATGCACTGTGTGTCACGGCGCCCTGTGTGTCACGATGCCCTTCTTTAGGGGCTGACACACCGCGCTGACCTCATCAGCCGCTGGGCCGCCCCGGCGCCCGGACAGGATAAGGCCCGCTCTGTAGCAATTCCTTTCGCAGGCAATATCGCCTGGCGACATTTTATCGTACTAGTTACTTTCCTAATTTTTTTGGCTGGATCTCGCTTTTCGGTCGTGCCCCATCCTTTAGCCAGCTGCCATCTATCGCCATCTAAACATCATTTTTGCTTTTTCGTTTACGTACGTATTTATAGAGTAATATAGTACAGAGAAAGTTGCTGAGCAAATGCTGAGCAATGCTGAGCAAAACGCGGCGAATTTTCGTCAGAAAAAAGTCATTGTCGGTCCTGATAACAAAAAAATTAATAAATCCAGTTGCTACATTAAGAAAAAATCTTCTAACACGTGGTGTACCCAGAATCCATGTTTTGTGGGTTCTTGATACCGAAAAACCAATTGACGGCAAAATGTCCGTCCGTCTCTCCGTCGGTCAGTCTTTGAACACCACTAGCGCCTATACCTTCCAAAATAGATATTTCCCGGTCGATCTGGTTTCACTGGAAGGGCCGCGATTTTGAAAAACTTACTTTAAAATTTCGGGCTACTTCACATGAAGCCGCAGGAACATTTTTATAATGTTCTCAAAAATGCCTCCAATTTTTTTCTTTATATTTCCTGTAGGAATAGAGTAAAATACACGTATTAAGGTGACATAGGTCTCTCAAGGAAAGGAAGAACTTCTAACAGTTTTCAATACGTTTACTAAGAAGGGGAAAACACATATAGAAAGAAACATTATTTCCGACGAGAACAAAAGCACATTTATTTTAAGAAGAAAT
This sequence comes from Acheta domesticus, assembly GCA_031308135.1. Classification (NCBI taxonomy): domain Eukaryota; kingdom Metazoa; phylum Arthropoda; class Insecta; order Orthoptera; family Gryllidae; genus Acheta; species Acheta domesticus. The sequence continues at coordinate 65,289,578 of JAHLJT010004567.1, forward strand.
AAATGATTGGCAGAGCCACAAAGATGAAAACTGAAACTCTTTCCGAAGGATACTTAACAACATGCAAAGTAAAACATTACAGAACAATTTACACTTCCTGACTTTTCACATCAATTTACACTCCTTGCCTATGGACACTTATCTACATTAGAAGTGAACGGGTCATGTACATGGAAAAATAGTGCTATTTTCGTAATTAATACCCGCGCCACCCGCGTCAGTGACAACTGCCCACTGAAGTTGCGGGCATTCTAATCTTCCTGACACACCAAGCCACGCCACAGCACGCCACGGTACGTTACACAGAGCGCCAGACGCCCACAGTTCCAGCCAACATGTGCCCTCGCCGCGCTCGCGTCCTCTCGCCTCGCCCGCCACGAAATCTCCCGGGCGGGCGAGCGCGCCTCAGCTGACCACCCCGCCACTATGGGGTGGTGGAGAGGGGTTGTGGCGGCAGCGCAAGGGAGCTGCACCAGACGGAGACACTCTTCGGCCTGGTGGCGAAGCTAGTGACTGATGGCACTCAGCAGGAAGTCAATTTTTTTAGTGGGACGCGCGAAATTCCTATTTTGGTCCCCAAAATCCACTGTAATACCATGCAGCCCCTAGATTGGGCAGGAAGTTGCTAGTTTGCACAAGGAGCGCTCAGCTGGGCGAAAACTTAATTGTCTATAGCCCGTGCCGGGCCAAATGTCCTAACAAGGTTCGATTTTCACAGGTACTCGAAATGTTCTATAATTGCAAGTGTTTCAATTTTTTTCGTCGCCTGCCTACAACCACAACATTGAAGATAAAGGTTTTTCCTTCAAACAAAATTTGTACTCCGTATTTAGTTCTTTCATTAAGGTTATGTACATTATTTTTAAACTATTAGTTGTTATTGCACAATATTACTTGCAATTTTAAAATAAAAGGAAAAGAAGATGTTGTCAAAAGTGGCTCCAAATTTTTTTTTTAAACTTTTGGTAAATGCATTCTGTGAGATGATAGAAACGCCACAATGAGACAACTACAAGAAACGACATATTGGTACAACAAAAAGCGTTTGGTAGTGGCCAAAAATCCAAAAATTTCTCAAAAATTCCAAAAATTTAATTTTGTCTACTTTTATCTAACGTCAATGTTTACATTAGCTGTTCATAGTTACACTTGTGAAATATTTACATTTTTTCACATTATTGTATTTATGAATGCATGTGCTTTAAAAAATGTCATATAAAGTTTTTCGAATACTCAACTGTTTTCTGTGAAAACTAGCACAAAATTCCGCATTTTCAGAAACCCTCGTACGCAATTTTCTCATAAATGGCTTCAAATTTTTTCTTCAAACCTTGCGAAGGGATAGTGCAAATTTCGCTCTTTAGTATGACGTAAAGTTCATTTTGGGTTATTGTTTTTTTTTTCAAAAATTACACATATGTAATGTTTTTGAAAGATCTCTCGCACCGTTAACATGTACATTTCCTGCAAGTTGTAAATACTACTTTATTTCTGAGTTAAAATGCTTCAAATTACTTCTGATGAAGTTTTTCGAAAACTCAAAATTTTTTTTCTGTGAAAAAGAGATTCAAATTTCAAATTTACAGAATCACTTAAACGACATTTTATATTTTCTTAAAAACGGCTCCAAATTTTTCAAAGAAAATTGACATTTAGAACGGCTTTTTACTGGTTTTTTGATATTTTTAAAAAAATATTCCCGTTCTATCATTAGGAAACCGAAAAAGTAAGAAAATGTAAAAAATGTACTTTGGTCGGTGATAGATGAGAATCGAGAACAAAGGAAATAGAAAACTAGTACGGGGAAGTCTACGCCATTCTGTTACACCTCTTGTTTGTGAACATTTACGAATACATCTTAAACTGTTAGTTGAAAATGCTGTAATTTGCGACCGATGTTTTCCAATCGTGTGTTGTGCGAATGATTTGTGTTGCAGAACACTTCGCCAATTGCTCCGATGGGACGCGTGTGCACAAGCAGTACTGGTGCGACGACTGGCCGGAGTGCCGGGACAACCACGCCGACGAACTCAATTGTGAGTGGCCGCCTTTCGTCGCGTCGTTAGGGCTATTGAAGTGCTCTGCCACCGTGGTTCGCCCGGACGGAAAAAGCGGACCCGGCATAACTATAAGTTCTCTTCACGATTCACGAGAAAGAACTTACGGGTGCAACCTCTCGACTCCCTGGTATTAGAGTAGTACCTAGGTACTGTTAAAGATGAGAGAATAATTTTACATCTACGTAATGATTTTATCACATGGTTTGCATAAGAAATTGGGAATCCAATTTTATATTATAATTCTAATTGAACCAGCTTGATTTCCAACCTCAAATAAAAAATATATTAATATAATTTAAAATATGTTATTCCAGTAAACTTCATTGAGAGCAATAATTTTTCGGTCATTACTTTCTTTTCCGTTCTTTAGAAGTGCTAACAAACATAATAATAATAATAATAATAATAATAATAATAATAATAATAATAATAATAATAATAATAATAATAAAAATGCCTTTATTAATGGCGAGGCTCAGGCCATAGGGCCTGCTCTTCCGCCTAACCACAAAAAACATTAACAGAAATACAACGTGAAGTTATAAAAAATATTTAGTACTTATCTTTGTATTATCGTGGTTCGCTGCTCTTTATTGATGTCCAATCATTAAGCAATTAATTAATTTTCACAAACAAAACATTTCATAATCAAAGAGTAATGCATTTTCATCTATATGCAATATGCAACTTCATCTATTCGTTCTTCTTCAACAAACCCTTGGTGACCTATTTTACACGACAACATGGAAACAAAGTAGAGATACTTCATGTAACACAATGCAATTCTAGGTCTAGAAATGGGGTCTGTGGCCGAGACCGGTTTCGGATTCACCAATAATTTTGTCTTTTAATGAAAACAATTATCTCTATTGCGCATTATTTAACCATATGGAGAGTCTCCTCTAGTCAATGCGAAATGGAGATATTAAATTTAATATCTAAAATAGATTTATTTTTGACTACTTTTGTGTATCATGTGAATATTCTAAAACTCCCCGAATGAACAATACATTTTAGAAGCGCACGTCGTTGTCGATTCATAATGTCCAAATGTTTCTCTTTCAAAATAAATTGCAGATAATTACTTCTAAAAGGACCCACTTTCAAGTTAATAGGCGAGTTAAAAATTGTTTCTTTTACATAAGTTTCCTAAAGCACGTTATTTTAGCGTCGTCGTGTTCTTTTTAAGAACCAGTGCATTTAAGTAAATGTTTTCTTTACACTCTCTTCCAACGTGGAATTTGTTGAAGAATGTTTTGCTATAAAGCCTGTAAGGACACAATATAAGCTGAATCGAAATAAACGACTTTTGAAGGAAGGAAACTAGCATTTTCGAAAACTTAATTCAGTAATATTCAAATTGAGTCCCAAAGCAAAAGCATAATACTCATCTTAAACAGAAAATGGGCTTGGAGAGCTATACAACTTGTATCTACAGTCCATTGCATATTCACCCCGCTAACAAAATAAAATTTTCATTTTTGCACACTTGTGAAAAATAACCATTACAATCAGCACGTGAGTAACTTGTATAAAGTGTATTCTATATATTTTTTTCAAAAGGTACACAAATGATTTTGTAGAAATATTTAATACTTAAAACAGTATTAATCAGTAAAATAACTTTTTGTATCAACTTTTTTAAATCCATATGCAAAATTAAAAGTTCACAATTGATATGTAAAATAAGTGTACTTTGGACTGGATGATGGTTCTCATTAAGAAATGTATTTACCCTTGGATTGCAATGGTAATAACTGCTAAGGATGGGAGCAATTAAATTTTGATTTTTCAAAGAAACTAACAAACTAATGTACGTAATGCAATAACTGATACTACTCAAGAGCAGTCAATTTTCAATCAAGTTTAGGTAATTGAATACAATCGATGATCAAATCATATTTTCAGTTGTATCAGTTATATTTTCATTGATTTATCGGGTATGAATGCAAATTTCCTACTTTTTGAGTCACAGAAATCCTCCCTCTATTTACTATAATACAGAATTGTTTTTCTTTGCTCTTCCGAGACTCTTGAAATGTTCTTGTGACAGAAAAATCTAGAAGATAGGTCACATATTCATTCTTGTTGTTTGTTTGCCTTTACTCCGAATTCGTTGACGCAGGTTCTGAGTGCAATAAGGAAGACGACTTCCGGTGCCCCAATGGCCGCTGTATCAGGCTGGCCAACGTGTGCGACTCGCAATGCGACTGTGTGCCTCTGGGGCCAGACGGGCTTTGCGCGGACGAGATCAACTGCGAGGCTTTCTACAAGAACATTCACGGTAAGCCATGGCAGACCACCCTACATTTCCCATCAAAACATAGCTCATACTGCATGTTCGTAAAGGGGAGTCTAAGAGGTGTGACGACGTGGGAAGAGACATGGACCTATTGACATAGATTTAGCGTCTGGGGTAGCCAAGGGAGTTGCCAAGCTTCGGTAGTCACACTGCGTCCTTCTTCAGGGAGAACGCTACAGCTTGAGTGAGAAAGGCTGACGCTTGAAAAGTTGGCAACTATGCTTTGAAAGCAGCGTCTCCCGGACAGCCAAAACATCTTTGCACCGACCAAGGAAGCCCGTTCCTAATCTTGTAGCTTACATTTTGAGAGGGGGCGGGGACTACAAATCTCTGAGATGACATCATTGAAACTTTCAAATGAAAACTAATTTAAAAATCAATTAAAATCAAAATTATGAAATGAACCTTGTCGTGTTTAAATACACCGTGGTTAAACTCTCGCGAACTTTCTGGAAGTGGTCCAGTTTCTTCCCATTCGGAAGGATGTTTAAAGTACCTCCTCAGCCACGACGGTGGCGGCGAAGCAAGGTGAAGTGGCGCTTGCGGGGCGTGTGCGCAGGGATCACGCTGTGCGAGGCCACGCGCACGCTGACGTGCGCCATGCGAGGGACCGCGCGCACGCGCGCTGCATCCAGCCGCGCTTCCTGTGCGACGGCCGCAGCGACTGCCTCAACGGCCTCGACGCCTCCGACGAGCTGGGCTGCCGTGAGTGCTCCAGCGGCCGGCTGCTCTGAGCGGGAGTCCTGCTATTGACTCCGTAGCCCGCGCGCGATCCTTTCTCCTTTTTCCTTGTCCTATCCTCTTCCTTTCTCACACACACTTACACTTACATTACCCCACTTGGCGGGTGGAGAGTTGGGAGATTTGAGCTTGTCCCGGCTGAGGCGGTGACCACTGAAGGGGAATCCACTCCAAGCAGACGTGTAGATCGACGCTGAATCTCACCATCCAGAGGGGAAGAAATCACTGCCACTTCCCGGGATAACATATTCACTACTCTAACGAAACTAATCACTTTGCCAGATGATATGACTGAAAACGTTAATTAATCAATCAATCAATCCTACACTCACAATCGTATCGTTAATGGTACAACAAAGTGCAAGGTATACAACTAAAGGGGAAGCATTTTAAAAAAGAATAGTGTTCCCAATCTGGGGAGAAACGTAATGGATAAACGACATTCCTATTATAGGATGATAGGAGCATTATATTACTCAAGGGTAGGAGCCGATAAATATCATCATTTTCTCTGAAAAATTCATGTTGTTCTGTAGTTGAATATCCTGGCACATAGTACCATTTGGCGATATTCTAAATTACTTTGGGAACGAAATGGAAAATCATGTGTCTCATAAGTGTTTAAAAGCTCGATGACATGTTATTGGTCGAACATTGTAATTCTTTTTGCCAAGGAGCACATATTGGTTATTTTATACATTGTTAAACAGGGTGAGGCTGTGCCACATGGGATGCGAACATGCCAGGTTCCAGTTCTTGACATACGCGCATCCTATTGGCAGGTATCGCAAGTTTGCTGTTTCTAACAAATACGAGTAGCTAGCGTGATACTCGAAAGTCTTCCTTCATAAAAGTGATTCATTTTATGCCAAGGGCCGTGATGAGTGTCTGTGAATAATTATTGTGGAATTGCTTTATTGAGTATTGTGATATTTTTCTTTTTGCAATTGATAGATAAACTTACCTCGAAAAGGTCGGCTTTCACTAATCCCAACAAACAAATTAAAGGATTATAGTTTTACGTAAAATAAGACTTGTTTGCCAAATGTGAGGTTATTCTGATTAAACTTTGCTGTTTAAAAATATAGAAAACATGTTCGAGTGAGACATTTAAATACTAAAAATATAATTATTACACTAAATGTAATTTTGTAAAAATATGTGTTCTAGCTGGAAGCTCAATTGACGGTGATCCAGTGCAATGCAGAGAAAATCGTACTCTTCCGTCAGTGATGCGCTGTGATTTTAAAAAAGATTGTTTGTTTGGAGAAGATGAAAATGAATGCATGAACCCTGGTAAATATAGTGGTCATCATTGCTCCATAGTTTCTTGTTTACTATTAACAAAACTATAATCAAACTAATTAATACTTTACATTTTCTATTAATCTATTTCTATTATGTAGGATTACTTGTATTAATAAGAAGAAATAATAATTAATGGTAAAAAGCATTAATAAAATGGTATTAACATTGTTTTCGTTTGGATCATCTAACACCAATTTCCATACTTCTTCCTTTATCCTTCTTCCTCCAGTACTCTTTCATTTCTCACGATGTATCCTTTTGCTCTCCTCGGACCATTTTCATCCAGTCTTCTCTTCCTTTTTGTCTTGTAATCCTTCCATTTCTAACACTTTCTTTTTAAATATCTCTCTTTCTGCTGCTGCACTTAAATTGTTTATTTCCAAAATTAACATTATTATAGTCATTACTTATATTTTAGAGTATTAAATGGGCCTAAGACAAAGACTCTCAATTAGTAATTTTTAAAATCTAATAACATTAGTATTTTATAAAAAGGAATGTTAACTCAAACTATTAGGACAATGTACTTTCGTTTCTCACTTTTATTGACGCTTGCAGTTCCTGTTTGTCCAGACGGCATGTTTCAATGTGACAATCGACAATGCATAGAACCGTCTCTTCAGTGTGATTTACAGTTCGACTGTTGGGACAAAAGTGATGAATTGCACTGTGGTATGTTGATTCAGTACTAATTAGTTTTTGATAATCATGAATATATTTTATAAAGTTTTTTTTACAATTTTCAGAAAATTACAATTGTCCTGTTGGTACAAAAAAGTGTATAAATACGCAGCAGTGTTTAAAAGTTGAGTTTTGGTGTGACTATCATGTTGACTGTCCAGATGGAACAGATGAGTTACATTGTGGTAAGTATGTATTAGTCATTTTTAATTTCCCGTATACGTACGTATATACGGCGTAATATACGTAGTACAGGGAACGTTATGTAATGCTTCATGAAGAAATGGCCAATTTTCGGCAGAAAAAAAATTCGTTGCCAGGCCGTGATAAGGAAAAGTGGATAAATCCAGTTGCTAAATTAAGAAAAACAATCCCCTTACGCTTGGAGTAGCCAGAATCCGTTTTGTAAGTTTTGATGCTGAAAAACAAATTGGTTCAATATTGGTTGCAATTCAATTGATAGCAAAACGTTCGTCTGTCTGGTGTATGTGAACAACATTAGCGTCTAAATTATGCATTAGATTTATTCCAAATTGAAGCCCCTGTCAATCTGCCCTGAGTAAAGCTCTGAGATTTTGAAAAACATTCATTATTTTTAGGGGTACTTTACATGAAGCTCCCGGGCATTTTCAAAATTTTCTCAAAAATGGTTCCAAATTTTTTTCTTTCAATATCTTGTAAGAATAGAGTAAAATACACTTATTAAGGTGGCATATATCCCATTTTCACGTTTAACTCTGAATTTTCGAATATTGCAAACAATTGAATTTTATTCGGCGTCTTCCTATATCTGCAAAATTGCAGATATTTGTTCGTCAAATAAAATGTGTTCTTCATAGTGAATTCTTTCTTTATGGTCATGTACATTTTTTGGAAAATTTTAGTAGTTTTCCGCCCAAAATTGCGTGAATTATGTGCAATTTTAAAAACATACCAAGCCACTTTTACCAACAGAAAATGGCGTTTGTGCTTTGCTGAAAATGTGGAATTTTCGGCTAGTTTTCACAGAAAATGGTTAAGATTCCAAGAAACTTTACTTGACATTTTTAAAGCACATTCACTCATAAATATAGTAATGTAAACAAATCGCCGCAAACGTAAATATTGACGACGTAAGACACAAGTAAAAAAAATACATTTTTGCAATTTTTAAAAAAAGAAAAGAATAGAGAATATCTCAATGATGTCATTTCATAGACTACATTTAGCACTATCCCTACCAAAAGTTTCATGGAATAGTTTGGAGCCATTTTCGAGAAAATCTTATTTTTTTAAAAAATTGCACATATTGCAAGCAATATTATAAGCTAAAAATACTATAATTTTAAAAAAATGTACATGACCTTAATGATAGAACTCAATTTGGAGAAAAAATTTATTTGGAGGAAAAATCCCTATTTTCAATTTTGCACTTGTAGATAGATGCCGAATAAAATTCAAATTTTTGAATTTTTCGAAAATTCAGAGTTAACCGTGAAAATGAGTCCTTTGCTACCTTTATAAGAGTATATTATTTTATCCTTACAAGAAATTTAAAGAAAAAATTGTAGCCACTTTTGAGAAAATTTTGAAAATGTCCTGCGGGCTTCATGTAAAGTACCCCCAAATTTTGAAGAAACTTTCTCAAATTCGCGGCGCCTGGAGGGGACGCAGATCGACCGCGCAATATCCATTTTGGAAAAAATCGCATCTTTCGTTTAGGTGCTAGTGTTGTTCCCACACTGACGGACGGACAGACGCACGAATGGACGGACAGACGTTTTGAAAAAAAAAATCGTTTTACGTTACGTGTTTTACGTTAAAACGTCAAAATCGAGTTTCCGCAGCATTACATAACTTCCCTATTCTAAGTATATTACTCCGTATATACGTACGTATACTCCTCCTCTACTTTAAAAAATACAAATCATTGTTAAGAAAAGTCATAAGGCAGGCTAAAATCATGAAACACGGTCAGGATATTTTGTTCTCAAATAACAAAACAATACCATTGGATATGGTAAAAAATAGGACCAAATTAACTAGAAACCTTGTAGAGAATGTAGTTTTAAAAGATAACGATAGAGGTGTGAACTATCCGGCACCAGTGGCAAAGTATTGGTTAAAGAGACTAGCTAGTCTCTTTAACCAATACTTTTCGAGAATTGTTGCCGATCTCACTAAGGGTTTTCAGCCACAAAATTCAACATCTGACGTTCCCTAAAAATTTTAGACACAATGTTCGTTTCCGAATCCTCTTGCTATGAAATTCTCAAAATAATCGGTAAATTAAAAAATAAATATTCGGCCGGTTTAGATGAATTTCCGGATTGCTTTTTAAAGACGTGTGCACCTGCCATTACACATCCATTAACTCAACATATTTAATGCATCCGTATGCGCCGGAATTTTTTCAGATCTTTTTAAAACAGCTAAGCCAACGACGCGGCGTCTCCCGGACAGCCAAGAAGTCATGAACTCGAGCCGCAGAAGCTAACGTGTACATCCGACAAATCTCTACGGAGAGAATATTTTCCAAGACACTAAGAGGTTCACAAATTTACGAGACAAAAGGGCACGTCTTCTGTGCCAACTGGCCTTCCTACTGAGGTGCAAGAAGATGTACTCCCGGAATTGGTCACCAAAAATCACCATATACGATCGCCGGCGACCACTCGCATTTTGCGTAGGGCTGGTTCGGCCTTACTACGTGAACGAATTCGTCAAATCAGAACAGACCTAGCGAGCGCTCACTGTATCATCATCATCATCATCATCGTCCGTCTCGCCTACTTACTTAAATGCGAAGACTGGAACATACTGGACTACGTGTCGTCGAAACGTGCTGCGCAGCAGCATGAGGAGACAAAGACGATACAATCAAGGAGATTTGGGAGTTTGGCTACAAAACAACGGCCGAAACAACGCACAAACATCTTGTCGAAAGCCATTGTCAACCTGAGTGGAGAAGAACTATACTATACACAGTTGCTGTTCTCGTAAAAGGGCTCAACTTCGCGACAGCACCTAAGGAAATACCCATTGCTGACATCGTGGCGCGGGTAGCAAGTGCGCTGGTGGGAACACCGGAAGAACAAGCCGAGGACATCCGGAGAAACACCGCCAAGATAGTTAAAACACGCACGAGCTCCTCGCAACAACGTAGTAGAGGAGGAGCGCTTGTCCTTGAAGGCATTGCGAGACAGACGAGATCTTGTTGTTGTACCAGCGGACAAAGGTAATGCCACGGTCATCATGTAAACCACAGATTACCACGACAAAGTGGCTTCTATCCTTTCCAACGACTCCACGTACACGCTTCTAGAGCACAACCCAGTGCACAAGGTAAGAACGGAGACCGCCTCTGGAATTTGTAACTCTCATTGCATTGAGGCTACCAAGAAGTTGGCGTTGTGTCGGAACAACTCGTCGACGACTAGGTTTTACTGCCTACCTAAAGTGCCTAAGACTGACGTGCCGCTATGTCCCATCGTCAGCGCCATCAATTCGCCGACTCACTCTCTGGCGAGACTTGTCGCTGACCACCTCGCGCCGCTCGCCGATGACATGCGATACGCCGTGCGGAACTCTTCGCACTTCGTGGACATCATTCGGCAAAAAAGACTCAACGAGGGTGACTTGCTGGTCAGCTCTGACGTGACATCTTTACTAACCAAAATTCCGGTAAACGAAGCCGTGGAAGTGATGTGACAGAAATTACAGGAACGGAGTCAGCCGACAGAATGGGCAAATCTGGCTGCCTTTCGCCTAAATTCCACGTTCTTCCAGTACCGGTTCTACGCCCAAGTGGAAGGAGCGGCTATAAGCTCGCCGCTGTCACCCAGCGCTGCCAATCTATTCACGGAAGCGTTTGAGACCGAGGCTCTACGGAATGCCCCACACAAACCATCTATCTGGGTTCGGTACGTGGATGATACATTCGTAATCAGGTCACACGGACCGGAATTATTAGAAGAATTTCTAGGGTTCCTCAACAATATCCATCCAAGCATCAAGTTTACTATGGAGACGGAAGTGGACAACTGCCTTCTTTTCTTAGATGTCCTCGTTAGCAAACGAGATGATGGCAGCCTGGGACACTCAGTGTACCGAAAACCGACTCACACAGACAGATACCTGCACGCGGATTCGCATCACCATCCGTCCATAAAACTAGGTGTACTAAAGACACTGACCACCAGAGCTGTCAAGATGTGCGACAAGCGCTCTCTTCCCAACGAACTCGAGCTGGAACTTACGTTCAGGGCCAACGGCTATTTTCGAACAGCGATCAGAAGAGCACTTTCCTGTGCTACGGGCCATTCCGTAGGTTGCGGCAATCCTGACAGGCGCGGTGGCTCGGAGGGCCGCGGGAACGCTGAAGGTCACCACGCTTCTTCGGAGACGGAGGAGAGAGGTCGCACTAGATTAGCCGTGCTTCCTTACGTCCACAGTGTCATGGATCGCGTGGGAAAATTGCTACGGAAGAACCACATCCGCACTGTGTTCACAGCACCCGACAAGCTACACAACGCCTTGGTACGCATTAAAGATGCGTTACCACCTCTCCAGTCGGCAGGCGTGTATGAAGTTCCCTGCAGCTGCGGCAGCACGTACAACAACGAGACCGGGTGCACTGTGACCGAACGACTTTAAAAACATATCGCCCTTTACAACAGGAATTATACCAACCGTTCGGCTATAGCGCACCACTCCGAGATAACGGAACACGCTATCGGATTTGACAAGACCCTACTTCTTCACAAGGAAAACCGGTACTGGCATACACGTATAAAATATGTACTAGAAATTAATTAAAGGCCGCACAACTTCAACGCGGACGCAGGCCTTAACTTAAATCACACCTGGAACTCCCTCTTGCCATCCATACGAGACTGTCAGGGGGCTGTCCAACACCGTCCGACTACGGGGACGACTGGCGCGGGGCCCGGTGGGCTCACACCGCTAGCCAATCAGAGGGTCCTCTCCGCCAATCACGGCGCACCTGCCGCTCTCGAGCGCCCTGGCAGGATAGTATATAACACCGGACGCGCACCACCGCAGCGTCCTCAAGAACTTGCAAACTATATCATGAATTAATTAATGTTTAAAACTCAAAGAGCCCAAAGAGGCACTTCTAAATAGTTTTAATATTAGGATTAGTTAGTATATGCCCTCCACAAATTCCACAAGCCATAAAGGCTGGAATTCTTTGTAACCCCAAAACATGAATAAACAGCCACCTCTCCAGGGCAACTGGAGAGGGAAAATGGACCGCAGCGTCACTGTAGCGGCCTTTCAGCCAACGACGGGGCGTCTCCCGGACGCATATTAGCATTCCTTACCTTCATTCGGAACCAGAAGAGTTTCGTATTTAGAGAATTGCTTAAGCGTCATTTTCTTAAAAATGACTCCAAATTTTCCAAAGAAAATTGCCATATATGGCGAAGATTTGCTGTTCTTTAATATTCTTAAAATGGTATTTCCGTTCTCGGAAACTCGCTCTAGGAAACCGAAAAATTAATAAAATATAAAAAATACTTCGGGTGGCGATGGATGGCAGCTGGCAAGAGTGTATGGCCAGTCCGTATAGCTAGCCGAAACCAAAAGTACTAGAAAATTAATACGAGAATGTTTGTGAATGGCATGGAAGAATTATCTATCACTCCTACTTGCGCATAGTGTTTTAACACACCATGGAAAATGTTATGTTTGTGTGAATGCTTGTCACTTTTCAAAATTGATGCCATTAAAATCTAGAGCTTGGAAAAACGATCGCACATAATTAAACAAATATACTACTCACTGATTACCAGTTAAAATTAATTTATCATCAGTTGTGATAGTCACGCAAAAGATAGATTTTACTTTTTAAAAACAAGCTTTTATAAAAAATGTCCTCGGTTACTCTTTCTCCCTGTGTTTACATCTTCAGCAAACACCCTAGTATATTTCGATCTGCTTACGTTTGGGAAAATTGTTTTCTTCTCCGAGAAGAGTTCCAAATCGAAATGATCCCGCTGATCACAACTGGAAATGTCTTAACAACTTTTTCAAATGTAGATGAACTTGCAATGAAAATGTTCTAAATAAAATTTCTATATAATTCTATTCAGAGCGAATTTTCATTACATTTAAAAAGAATTAATAAGCGCTTTTTCGTAACAGCATATTTTCTTTAACAAAGGAACTCATAAGAAATAATCATTCTTCACTTTCATCGTTCAATTCTCGATCTCTCAGCGATGATTCCGCTACGATTACAGTGCAAACAAAGCGAAAGAGAAAATTGAATTAAAACTAAGTGCTGCATCAGCACGTACTTCCTTGCATAGGTAATAACTAGAGACATGATTTCCATGCACTATCAAATGCTATGAATGCAAACATGCACTATCAAATAGCCAAATATGCTCGATGCAGGAACAAAACCTGCACAATCAAATTTTATTTAATTAACATTTTTTAGATATATTGGCTTTTGTAAAAGTAAAAAATTAACAATTTTTCTAAACTGTTCTATGTCAAATTCATTCTTTTGTCCAAAAAAATGTTTCCGAATGCAGAAAATGACCTTTTTACGTCACATGACGTAATTGGAGCATAGTTCGAAGGCGAAATCTAAGCAAATGTAAGGTCAAATCTGGCATTTTCTGATTTTTCACCACAAATAATGTTTTGTTTTTTTTACATTTTGGAGAAATTTCAAGTCACAATTTAAATTTAACACTTTATGTAATTTCTCCGTAGCAGCCTCACCAATATCTCCAAACATTAATTAATATCTTCAACAATTTTTAATGACTCCACCAGGGAAAGACCTGCTGATTCTAATTTCTGAAGATAAGGAAGACTATTTTTTCTTCATGTCTATGGGTCCGGGATGTCCTGCCCTGTATATTTCTCTAGAAATCCTTTAAACGTTGGATTTGCTACTTCTTCGAACGGTATATTTGCCACTAATAAAGAATCAGACATTTCCATTAAAAATGGATTTGTTGCAGGTTACAATGTTGCTTCAGTTTGCACTAAGTGCCATAGTTTCTTTCCTTTCTCTAGCTTTGACACTACGAGAAGTAGGTGCAAGGTGCTGGCCTATTTGAAACTTTTTGAAACATTTAATCAGCAAAAATAAATTCAAATTATACAGAGCTAAATATTTCGTAAGAAGTGTATTAGAATTTTTCTACAAATTACCATGTCTTGAAACAAATGTTACTCAAATTTTGACGCAAATTAAAGTCAGATTTAATTTAAGACAAGCGCACTTTACTAAAAAATGTATGTAGCTAAACGTTCAGGTTCAAACTATCTGGGCAGAAATTACAGACTCAAATTTGAGATATAGTAGTAAAATTATGTTTAGTACGATTGCATCAAGAAAGGTTCCATTAATTATAGACCATCAGATCATGTGATAATAAAATATATTTAATACAAAGTTGAAGAAAAACGAAGTTGGAGTTTTACAGGTTGGAGTTTCACAACGTTTCGGAGATATTTTGTCTCCATCATCAGGTACATTTTGACTTTTATTAAATATACGTTTTACGTCTGTGAGTAAAACCTTTTGGCTTTTATTAAATATACGTTTTACGTTTGTGAGTAATATATGTGCTGCACAACATTTGCCTCGTGGAATAAATATCAAAATGATCTACCTTGCCACTGTCCGTCGAAATACAATTTTAAAAATAATTTGTTTATATCATAATTCTATTAATAATAAAATATTTGTATAATCAATTTCCTCCCTAGACGGTAAACTATTGGCAGCCACTTTGCACCAGTAAATACAAGATACCCAAGCACATAATAAAGAAACCTACACATCTGCATGACAACATTTAGCTTCTGCGTTTTAAAATTTGCAACAAAATTTATTTGTAATGCAGACGAATGAAAATAATGAAACTGAAGTTTCAAGGATGTATTAAGAATACAAAGTAAATTTAGAAGTTAAAAAACAGCAATAGTTCATTAACAACAATTTCTACCGTTTTGCCGTAAGTCAGAAATCGTTAATACAATATAATCGGCGGAAAGCAAGACACTGCAAAACGATTTGAATCATATACTTGACGGCAAAGAGCGACTGGATTGTCAGTAAAATAAATGAAGGTGGACATCAGATACTAATTTCCTATAAGCAATTGCGTATCTCGAAAACGAAAGGCGATAGCGCCGATCGGATTGCGGAATTTCGCAACTTGTTAAAAGGCACGGTGTAAGAGATATAGGTGGGTTCACTCCCGGTCTAAAACTGAAGCTAATGTGAGGCTAGTTCTCACAATTCTCACTATGTAAGTGCTGCGAACGACTTGGGCATTTTTGGGACAAGATGGTGGTCCATTTAATAGCTTTGTAACCTCTGGTGGAAGCCACTAAATCGCGAGACGTCCTCATGAATGCCCAACTCGATCGTTCGGATAAGCGAGGAACTAGCCACAAACTGCCTTCAAACATTTTGTCCAAAAGGCGGCTAGTTGACACACCTATATATCTTACTCCTTGTAAAAGGCAATTGAGATGAGAGAATGAAAAAGAATTGCAAAATTGGTAATTTTTTAAACGATTTCCAAATTTTGCAATTCTAAAGTGGGAAGGGTTCCCTGGTGACCCAGAACTGAAAATTGCGGATTGAGAATGTTGCAACAATTATCATTTTTATAAACAATGTAGAAATGTGCGCTATTCCTGCGGGAAAGTGTTCCCAAATTGTCCCCGAGTTGAGTATCGCAAAATAACAATTTTGACAAGAGATGCAAATTGATTGCTTAATGTCTAGATTAATTGTTGCTTTAATAATAAATATACACTTGGTATTTGAATTTTATTGTCTTTTATTGAAATGGTTCCCTAGAAATCCTCTGTGGATTTGAGTAAGACAGTATTTTGCAATTTTTGCTAATTTTAGAAACATATGAACAATTGCAAATATGCAATTATAATAATTTTTCTTATGAAAAAAATCTTAAGTAAACTGGACATTTGTTAAAGTTCATGAATTGTGTATGAACGACAATATTGAAATTAAAATATGTATAAGGAAGTAATTGGTCTAAAATTAGTGTTATTTTACCTCGCATCAACGTAATTTCTTCAAAAAGAAATGTGTTAATAGTGATTAAGTGTATGTGTTCATATACATTTGAATAAATTTACTTTCATGTTCATAAAAGTGTTTCATTCCATGTATTTTTATTTGAAAATATTTCCAAATCTGAACAAGCGTCTCCCGTCGTTTTGTACGACGTAATTGTGTTAGGGCACTCCCCTCCCCCTATGCTGAGATTGGCTGCAAGGGTTTGTGAGGCCCCGCCTGCGACGTTTCGTCATGACAAGGGCTGCCCAATCCGTGCACAAGCTGTACTTAGCCACAGACGGCCGCGATCAATTTTTGTTTCCAGAACGGTACAGTAATCCCTCAACATTCGCGTGTTAGGTTCCCCAAAAACCTCGCAAATGTTGAATCCGCGAATGTTAAGTCTATCTTTTAATGAAGAAAGGTGGGTTAGATTCCTGGATATCGAAAAACTGTTTAAAACAGAAAGAAAAACTCTGACAATCAATACAGTAGAACTGATTAATCGCTGTTGTAATGTCCAAATATGGAAGAGTTCCTGCTTCTATTCTCTCTTAAATTTCGAAGTTATTTCCATGTTTGGATCACATTCGAATGCCAGTTAGGACATTTAAGTGATGGCAGTAGTGGTGGACAGAATTTGCAATATTATAATTTTACATTACCAATAACACGATAAAGTATGTGTTTTTGTCATACCAGAAAGATTGCCTTTTAGAAAGATTCTGAAAAGTTCATAGAGTACTTACTTTCTTTTGTTAAAGAAAATATTAATTAATGTGTTCATTGATTTTTCTAGAAAGGAAAGACAAATGTGCTGAAAATGAATTTACGTGTTCTAACGGCCAATGTATATCAGCATCTATGCGATGCTATATGTCTGGAAAAATGAGAGAAGGCTGTGCTGATGGATCGCATTTACAAAATTGCTGTGAGTATTTTGAAGGGTGCTCCCATTTATGCTACTGCAAATACTCTCAAAATAAATACAATATTCAACCATACATTTTTACTTTATCGAATTTTTTAACGTAAGTAGAGAAAGTGTTGTAATCGTGGACCGGAAAACGGCAAATTTTCGACACCAAAACCCTTATTGCCAGACCCTAGTAAAGAAAATGTACATAAAT
>JAHLJT010004567.1:65306963-65443141 GCA_031308135.1 Acheta domesticus
AACTAATGCAAAACAACAGAGGGGATAGTGAATTTTCTTGACAATACCCCTGCTGATACTGGCATACTTCTGGTTTCTACTGCTTCCTTTCCGCTGTGTATTTAGTAACCTGGTACTCCACGACTTCATACCAGGGGCGGCTCGTCCTAAGGGGCCACAGGGGCCGGGCCCCACCAAGATTTAATAAAGCAAAAAAATGTTTATTTATCTTTATCGTAATATCTTTATGATAATTGCAGTACTTTATTAGATTGTTTTTTTCGTGAAGATCGACAATTCATTCCCAGTACTTATTCCAAGTGGCAAAAACAAGAATTGGGGATCATAGTTACTTACCGCCCTCCAAGATAGCGTTAGTAACGCTTACGGGAACCCGGCCTGCGTGGGCCCCTTGAGCAGTAACTTCACTCCGTTTGCAATGGTCAGCGCCCTTTCTTTACTGGGCGCGACCACTGCTTGCTAATTTTAGCAGTCCGAGGGGCCCGCACCAGCGGGCCCTTCTCAGAGGAACGGCAGGCTGAGCGCGCGGTTTTCAAAGTGCACGTGAAAGTTCTGCGCGCTATAAGATGAACACAGTGGATTCGTTACACCGTTTTCATTTATCCTCACTGAGACTGAAGAAAAAAATGATATTAAACTGTTAAAAGCACATCAACCGAGTGACCTTTTCATTTACACAAGTTGATGGGAAGAAAAAATGAACATTTTGTAACTCGGATTTCAGAAAAACTATGGTTCACTGTGAGTGAAGAAAACGAAGCTTATTTTGCTTTTTTTGTTTTATTATTTGGTGGTGAGGGGTTGTGGATGACAGTAGGCTGTAAGGATCTGAAATATTTGAGGGAAATGATAAAGAAACACGAAGAAACGCACGCAGCAACACGAAGAAGTTGCATTCAGAAAACGCTTTGTAAATTTAAAACTTTTCGAACTTTGAACATTGTAGTACAGATTGATTCGGCGGTCAAAATTCAATCTAGAAACATAATGAAACAAGTCGCAAAAAAAACAAACTATTTAGGTAGAGAGATTGGTGTTTAAATTCTGTGGTACTCATGAACTAGCATTGAGAGAGCATGATGAATCTGAAGATTCAAAAAAACCGTGCAAGTTTTTAGACTTATCGTTATTCGGCAATCTACATTGTGTGTTAAATGACATTTAAACATTTTTTTTGTGTTTAATAAATATAACTCACACGACGTAGACATAACACGACGAAGTCAATTTGTCTTAATTTTACGATGTGTTCCCCTTTCGAACTCTCAGCATTCAGAAAGAAAAGCTACGGCATTAGCGTAATTTTTAAAAAATCATTTGTTTCCGTGACATACCAATATTTGATTAAACATCTTAATATAATTCCTACTTCTGTTTTTTTGTGAAAAACCTATAGATTTAAAGGTTTAATTAACTGATAATTAATATTAAATAATTGATTGAATGACAATTAATTTAATTAAATAAGATTGATTATGAGATGATATTCGTGCTTTTGCGCCTGGCCCCACCAAGAAAAATGTCACGAGCCGCCACTGGTCCACTGCTTCTACTAGCCTTGCAAACTTCAATAAGTCTAGGATGAAATCGATAGATCTCCAGGGTCTTCAAAATGCGATCGTGTGGTACACTATCAAAGGGCCTTTTTGGTAGTCAATCAAGTCATGCTCAAATAACACTTTCGTTTCTTTACATCATTCAAGATTATTTTATTCGATAGCAAAATTTCCTTACAGCCATAGTAACTTTACGACATCCTTTTTGTTTAGCTATGGTTGCAGTTATAAACTTTGTACAGTACTGGCAGACAAGTGATTGGCCTGTAGTTCTTTGTCAAGGAGCGGTCTTCCGCTTTGGGTATTATTATCATTATTTGTTCATTTTCATTTTCGTTAACTTCTGCGCCAGGGACTACCTCACTTGTTAGTTTCTAGCTTCACTTCCTCCTTCAAAAGATTTAGCTTCTGCCCCAAAAATCTGGAAAACTTTTTCTTATCCTAAAGAAGTTAAGTTGGCTGCACACAGTTTGCTCATTTAGAGCGCTTTCTGGATAATCTTTCTCTTCATTAGGAGTCTTCTCCTGAAGCCCTCACATTTCCGTTTCGTTTTTTTGTGCTTCTGTAGTATGCGCGCATGACAGACATATTTAATTCTCTGGTCCATTGCATGCGTTAGCTTGGATTCTCCTGGAAACAGTGGGGGATACCCTTGGGTTCCCCAAACTATACTGCAATTTTGTAGGAAGAGCTCTCAAGATAATCACATCCCTCCTTCGTGATGGAATATGTCACGGCATTTCGTATCATTCACAAGTCGTTCCGCTAGATTTCGCACGATCGCGACCGTATGAACAGTGCGATCGTGGACGACTTTCTACCGCAAGACCGGAGAAAAGAGACGCGAAATGCGTGACATATTCCCTCGCGCAAGAGGGATTTGAGTTATCTTGAGAGCTCTTCCCTACAAATCGCAGTTTACTATCAGGTACGGGCATCTTGCGACGCGATATCGAGAGTTGGCCGGTAGCCCTAATGGGGCGGGCGCACAGACACACGCGCCCCCTTATTGTTTTCCGGATGTTCACAGACCGCTTTCCATCAGCCAGGTAACCACATTTCCCACAGCTGCCCCGGTGCTAGAAAACGCTGCGCGGCTTTGCGAGGGCCGGTCGCCAGCGTGAACTTTTCCTTAAGGCTAAATGTACCGACACTAGTTCAATTTGTCGCCACCACGTGGCAGCACCAAGTTTAGTGATTTTACTTTACCGATTACGTCTGAACAAATGGTCCGATTTTCGATCTGTAAACGGCATTTGACTCCTGTTTATAATAGAATTTACGCTACGAAGCCCTTTTTCCAAAAAAACTAGCAGAAACTCGATTTTTAAAATTTTTCTCGTACTTCCGGGAACAATTTCAAAAATGTGGGCTTATAGCGCGATGGCGACACGCTTCCAGAATCCAACGCCGTGTCAAACATGCAAATCGGATAAATAGGAGCGACGGTAAGTGAAATTTCGAAAAACACCTCACCCCCCTCACTCCCCCTTCCCCTTCCACGCCGCCGGGACATTGTTGGCCGGCGGCGCGGTCAAGCCGGCACGGGCGAGCCGGGCGGCGGCCGCCGCGGCGCGGCGACGGGCAAGAAGGCTGAACTTTCGGGGGCAGCAAGCCAGACACCCCTCACCTCACTTCGCATCTCAAGATATTTTTTCCCCCATATGAAACTAGTGATGCTGTAATAGGGGTAAACGGTCTCGTATCATCTTTAATAGTAGTATAAAACTATTACCTTATTCACATATTCCATCTTCCTTCGAATACCATCATAAGAATGTCTGAGGTATCACTCAAAACACCGATCCCGCTTTGGTGCTGATTTCAAAAAGAAAAAATCGACTAATTGCGTAAATATCACCCATATTCCATCTCCTCACATCGTATTTTAGATATATTGTACTTCTAAGATCTTCCATTACCATTTCACTACCGGAAAAAACAAGCGGAGATAACGCAAGAGCTCTTTTATCCTACGATTCGATTTATCATTTCAAAACGGCGTTTGTCACCTTGATAGAATTCACCTGGTTAATCCTTTTCCCAGTAAAATAGCCGAATCGAATTTTTAAAATGTTTTTATACTTGCGACATATTTGAAAAAGTGGTAAAATAGCGCGCTGGCGAGATGCACCCTGAATCTAACGCCATATCATACACTGAAATCGGATAAATAGACTTCTCTAGTCATGTAAAAAAAATGATCTTCAGTAACGTCAAAATTCTGTTTCGCGGTACTGCTTGTCGATCTCATGGCTAAAGTCCGGGTCTAATGTAATTACATATGTTTTGTCTACTGTTCTCATTTTGTAATTTAGGCGAACTGTTGCAATCCTAACAAAATATTTAAATTTTTCGTTACAAATTTTGTACTGTATTACGTATTTTACATATTTTGCTGATCATTTAATATCTGCTTAACAGTATATTTATTATTTGCTAATTATTAAGGTATTTTCACAAATTACCAAATTTTCTTGAAATTATTTCCGGAAATATATTTAATTAATTTTGAAAAATAGTTTTTATTTAAATGTGTTTTATTTTTTGCAATGAGCATATTTTGTCTAATACTAATTCAGAATTGCTGACATTCCTATGTGCTGCACGTAAAGATTTCGAACAGAGTGCTTCAAAGATTCTCTGTTCGTGTCTGCGTTTTCTACGTGCATCTCTTTGTTTTCATTGCTGATAGAAAGAAATAAAAAAAACGTAGGCAGAAAAAGTAGTTACTTTTAAATTCGATATAATTAATATTTTATTAATGGAATTTCAAATTGTGAACATTTATTTTACTTTATCTCTCTTCTCAATCTTCATACGAAGAGAAAGTTATATCGTGCGCAGGAAAACTCTCAAAGCCGAGTCCTGATAATGAAAATGTGGATAAATCGTGTTGTTGTATAGTAAATTACTTCCTGTAACTCGTGGTGTAGCCAGAATCCATGTTTTGTGGGTCCTTAATACCGAAAAATTGATTGACGGAAAAACGTCCATCAGTGTCTCTGGTGTATGTGAACAACACTAGCGTTTACACTGCGTACAAATTTTTCCAAACTGGAAAAAACAACAACAAAAAACAGCTGTCGATCTACTGTCATTCGAAGCTCTGCAATTTTCAAAAACGTGCATTACTTTTTGGAGATACATTACACGACCCCCCCCCCGGATATTTTAAAAATTTGCTCAAATATGGCTCCAAATTTTTTCTTTTATATTTCTCGTAAAAATTGAATAAAATACACATGGCTTAGGTCCGATTTCACTGATAACTGAATTTTCGAAAATTGCAAAAGATTGAATTTTTTTCGGCGTTTCCTACAACTACAATATTGACGATAGAGACTTTTCCTTTCTAAGAAATTTGTTGTACATAATTAGTTCTTTCATTAAGATCATGAATTTTTTTTAAACAATTTTTGTAGTTATGGCGCAATCTTGTGTGCAATATATGCAACTTTAAAAGATAACAAAGCAAGATTTTTTCAAAATCGGCTCCATTTTTTCCCTTTAAACTATTGGTAGGGATATTGCGAAATGTACTTTAAGAGATGACATAAACGCTATTTTGCTCTATTCTTTTGTTTTTGCGAAAATAACACAAATGAAACTTTTTGAATAGCCTGTCACGTCGTTTATATTTACATTATCGGCGATTTGTTCACATTATTAGATTTATGAGCACACGTACTTTAAATTATATCATTTAAAGTTTTTCGAAAACTAAAAATTTTTTTTGGAAATGAACTCGAAATTTCGCATTTTCAGAAACGCTCAAACGCCAATTTTTTCTGAAAAGGTTCCAAATTTTTTGTTCAAAGTTTTGTACGTATAGTGCGAAATGCACTGTCTAAGGAAACAAAAAGTTTTGTTGTATTATTTTGTTGTTTTTCTTCAAAATTTACACAAATGTATTTTTTAATATTTCGCATGCCTTGTATGCACATTTGCAGCGATTTGTAAACATTATTGCATTTGTGAATGGAAGAGCTTAAAATATCTTAAAATAAATTTTAAAAAAAACTCTCAAGATTCCTGTGAAAAAGGGCTTCATATTTCACATTGCCACAGACGCTTAAACACCCTTTTCTTAAAAACGGTATCAAGTTTATGAATGAAATATTCGTAAAGGACAAGGTTTCAGTCTTCTCTAAAAGCAATATTTTGAATCTACCATTAGGAAAACCGAATAATTGAGAAAACCTAAAAAATAAGTTGGGTGCATTAAATGGCAGGTGGCAAGATGGGGCAAGGCCATAAATCTAGCCCATGCCAACAAAATAGTAAATTTTACTACTACACAAAGTCCGAATAGCTGGCTGAGACTATAGGAAATTGAAAACTAATACGGGAAAGTCTGTGCCATTCTGTAGCACCACCAGTTACTTTCTCGTGTTAGTTACTCAAAGTTATGTAATGCTGCGGAAAATCTATTTCGAGATATTAACGGAAGTACTCGTTTTGGGGTCCCCTGAGTGATACCGAAAGGGTGTATGTGTGTTTTGACTTTTTAACGTCCGTTCGTCGTCCATCTGTCTGTGTCTGCCTGTCTGGGCGTATGTGAACACCACTAGTGCCTAAACTATGTGTAGAATTTTTGCTCAACTGAATAAACCCCTGTCGATCTGGTCTGAGTCGAAGTTCTGCGATTTTTTAAAAACATTCATTAATTTTTGGAGATACTTTTTATTAAGCCCCAGGGACATTTTCAACATTTCTCAAAAATGTCAACCAGGATAGGTGGCTCAGTGCATCAACTGATGTCACTGCAATGCCTCTGACCGAGAGGTGCTAGGTTCGAGTCCCGACGGTGGCAGGATTTTTCAACACTAGCTTGTCAGTTAGATGTAGAATTCAAACCGATGTCTGGAGGAAAATTCTAGCGACCGGCTGCTCTGATTGGAAGTTTTCCGTAGTTTCTCCGATCAACATCAAACGAATGCCGGAGCAATACCCTAACAAACGGACCTCGCGCGATATTTCCTTCCTCTTCCTTGTCCTATCTTCACACACACACACACACACACTAACTTACACAACCATCATATGCTGGGAGACCAGTGGGAGGATTGGAACTTGTCCCGGCTGTGGGCCGTGCACTGCTGGTGGGAGATACCTTGTTAAGAAAGAACCCGGCAAGCCGACAGGTAAATCGGTCGGTGATTAGAGCTTGTCCCGGCTGGGGTGGTGCCGCCCGCTGGTGGCAGATACCTGGTTGGGAAGCCCCGCTAGTGGACGGAAGGTCAGCGCCGGATCTCGCCATCGGCATAGCGGGCAACATCTCTTCCACCTCACGATGAAATAAACATGCATTGCACTTACGGGACTAATGACCAAAGCAGTTGACGCGCCCAAAATCACTAACAATCAATCAAAAATTACTCCAAATACTTTCCTTAAATTAATTGTAAGAATAAAGTAAAATACACTCAAGGTGGCGCATAGCTCTTATTTTCATTGCTGACTGATTTTGGGAAAATTGCAAAAGTTCGAATTTTTTTTCGGCGTCTTCTTCCTACAACTACAAAATTGAAGATAGAGATTTTCCCTTAAAATTATATTTGTTCTCCATACTTAGTTCTTTCAATAAGGTCATGCACATTTTTTTGAAATTTTTAGTAGTTTTCGCGCAATATTGAGGGCAATTTGTGCAATTTTTAAAAATTACAAGAACAAGATTTTCTCAAAATCGACTTCAACTTTTTTCCTTAAACTTTTGAAAGGATAGTACCTAATGTACTCTGAGATGACATAAACGCCATATTGCTCTATTCCTTTGTTTTTTCAAAACTTACAAAATGTAATTCTTTGACTAGCCTTTCATTTAGTAAATATTTTCTTTAACGGCGATTTGTTCATATTAGGGAACTTTTTGCCACCTCGAACGTTAAGTACTATCGATCTTTTGCGCATGCGCAGATGCACCAAAGTGATGCGAAACTTGCACTGCGAATGAGCAGAAATCGATAGTACGTAACGTTCGAGGGTGCAAAAACTCCCTACTATTACATTTACGAGTACATGTGCTTTACATTATGTCTTAAAAGTTCCTCGACAACTCAGATGTTTTCTGTGAAATGAACTGAAACTTCCGAATTTGCACAAATGTTCAAACGCCATTTTCTCAAATTGCTTCTTCAAACTTTTCGTACGAATGCTATTTGCATTCTTTAAGTTAACATAAAATTAATTTGGCTGTATTTTTTTTGATTTTTCAAAAAAATAAATAAATGTATTTTTAAGTGTCTCTCACGCCATTAATATTCACTTTTCCAGAAATTTTATACATATTACATTTGTGAGTAGAAGTGCTTTAAATGTCACCAAATGAAGTTGTTCGAAAACTCGAAAGATTCTTGTGAAATTCCGAAGCTTCCATTTCGCATTTACAGTAACGCTTAAACGCCATTTTCTTAAGAGCGGCTCCAAATTTATCAATGAAAATTCCTATATAGGACGAAGTTTTACTCTTCTTTAATATCATCCTAAAAGTAATATTTCGTATCTACCATTAAGAAGCTGAAAAATGAGAAAAGTTCAAAAAATGTATTTGGGCGGCGATAGATGTCAGCAAGATGTCAGAAGATGGGGAAAGATGGTAAAACTGGCCCAGACCAAAGATATTAGATTACTATGAGAAAGTATGTGCAATTTGTCCTAAAGTACGAAAACGTTTTAAAAATTCGATTCGGTTATTTTACTGGAAAAGGATTAACCAGGTGAATTCTATCAAGGTGACAAACGCCGTTTTGAAATGATAAATCGAATCGTAGGATAAAAGAGCTCTTGCGTTATCTCCGCTTGTTTTTTTCCGGTAGTGAAATGGTATGGAAGATCTTAGAAGTACAATATATCTAAAATACGATGTGAGGAGATGGAATATGGGTGATTTTACGCAATTAGTTCGATTTTTTCTTTTTGAAATCAGCACCAAAGCGGGATCGGTGTTTTGAGTGATACCTCAGACATTCTTATGATGGTATTCGAAGGAAGATGGAATATGTGAATAAGGTAATAGTTTTATACTACTATTAAAGATGATACGAGACCGTTTTACCCCTATTACAGCATCACTAGTTTCATATGTGGGAAAAAAATATCTTGAGAAGTGCGAAGTGACGGGGTGTCTGGCTTGCTGCCCAAACCGAAAGTTTCAGCCTTCTTGCCCGTCGCCGCGCCGCGGCGGCCGCCGCCCGGCTCGCCCGTGCCGGCTTGACCGCGCCGCCGGCCAACAATGTCCCGGCGGCGTGGAAGGGGAAGGGGGAGTGGGGTGAGGTGTTTTTTCGAAATTTCACTTACCGTCGCTCCTATTTATCCGATTTGCATGTTTGACACGGCGTTGGATTCTGGAAGCGTGTCGCCATCCGCGCTATAAGCCCACATTTTTGAAATTGTTCCCGGAAGTACGAGAAAATTTTAAAAATCGAGTTTCTGCTAGTTTTTTTGGAAAGAGGGCTTCGTAGCGTAAATTCTATTATAAACAGGAGTCAAATGCCGTTTACAGATCGAAAATCGGACCATTTGTTCAGACGTTATCGGTACGTAAATTCCTGCTGATGGTGCTGCGATCTATTGAATTTTCCTACAGTTTTTTTCGGTACATTTAGCCTTAAAGTATTACTCATAAGTCTTCTCTGGGGGGCCTGCACTGGATAACTGACGAAGAAGATCTGCTACCCAGGTCCATTTTTTGGAGGGGTTTAACTACTCTCAGATTTTGAAGATAAACTCGTCCGCCTTCTTTGCCTTTGAGATCTGATCTTCATCCGCCATCGAAGCCTTTGGTCCTCTTCACCTGTAACCCTAGGCGGGGGCCCTTGCTAGGTATTGACAGCCGCAGCCAGCCGACCCTAGGTTTTTTATAGAGGTATGCTCCTATGCTTATTATTATTATTATTAATTATTATTATTATACCTTTATATTTTATTATTTTTTAAATACAAAAATGTCGGTGTTTTCCTGCCCAAGACAAATTTTGTGTGTACAATGTTTGTGGAGATACAAAGAAAATAAAGTCTACAGAACAAACACTTCAGGGTATATTCTGTTTTAAATCTTACGCACTTTTTCACAATCTTCTAGTGATGCACTAACTTTTCTGGTTAATTTTCTCAATCAAGGCTCAAATTTTCAATGTTCGCTGCACCAAGTAACGCAGCTTTCTGCTTAGTTCTCAGATGTTTTTCTTGTAGTTGCAGAATTTCTCCGGCTTTCTGCCAGTTCTTCGTGACTAACCTCCATTTAGCGAACACTACCACAGGAACTACTCTACTCTTCGCCGTCTGTACATTCCTTTATTTCAACACCAGTGGTTGATAATTTTCGTTTTTCTCTGCTAATGTTGATATTAATGTTTCATCTGAAGGAACTGCTACATCGACAACAGTGGCGTATCCTACGGTTGCGGCAGAAATGGCTCTGCCATGGCGCCACCTCAGGGGGCGCTATTAGAGTATACCACGTTAAACCAATAACACCACCCCTAATTTGAGTATCCGACAGTGGCGCAAATTCTCTGCTGTGCCATGGGCGCTTGATAGTAGATAAGCCTCTGATCGCCAATCATCGCTGTTTTTGTTGTTTTAATCAACAGAAGAATGTCCAGGTATGTTTGCTTCACCGCCCCTGTCATTATAATTGTCGTGTTCCCACAAAATTCGTGCCTTGGTGGTTGCTGATTCTTGCTCAGGCATTACCATTTATAATAAGGCTGTTATCCTGTTTCATACTAGATGGTATTTCTTGCAACGCTGGTGAACTACTTTTCGCTACATTATATGCCCGTTTGCAGTATTCGGTCTGAGCCAAGAATGGAACAACCACTGCTAATGCTGGATAGACTCATTGGTACTTTTGCAACGATCGGCATTTGCTATCAATCTGTTTGCCCAAGATATATTTTTGATAAGCTCTTGTCTTTATCACCTGGTCTTGAATGGAGAAGAAGACCCTCAGTTCACCATAGAGTCCAGCTGTTCGCAGACCATTCTGTGGACCAATCAGGTCAATTTCATCATATGTTAACGGTTGCTCCAAACCGGCCATGCCGTTCCCTCGTCTTCCACATATCAATTCGATCATCCCTTGTCCAAGTGAAGGAACTCTCTGTTCTCTTGGGCTAAAACTTAATGGACTGATATTTTTATCTTGAGTGCAAATTGCTTAATGGATTGGGGTCCCATTGAAAGAAAATAGTGACGGAGTTTTTTCTTCTTGCTGACGACACAGTGTTTGTAAATTAAGCAACCCTCTACCTCATCGTTTCGAGATAGATATAACCTCAGTGTCGAACTATGAGATGGTGAAGTCGATTGCTTGGTGAGTGTCGTTCTCAGTTTTCTGTCAAGGTTGGAGAGAGTATCCGTCCATTTTATTACTCCAAGGTGTACGTATCTACAGGGATAGCCCATGTATATTGCAGATTTTATTTCTTGAGTTCATATTCGTCTCAAGATCTTATTAACTCTTGCTACCACTTTCTTTTGTATCCTATTTCTAGCGTTTGAGTCAGATATTCCAAAAATTGCAACATCCCTAGATAGAGTCCGAAGAATCTTCGTTTCCAAATGTTTTGAATGATGGCGTCCCTGGAAAGTTGTAATTCTCTTCTGATTTTGGGACTTTCCACGTTTTACATGCAACGTCGCACATTTATCCACAACCAAATTCCATGCAGATATCTTTGCTGACGTTTTGTACAATCATTTCACTCTGTAGCTGATCTTTATTAGATGCATATATCTTAAGGTCATCCTTCTAAAACTGGTGTGATTATGCGAACATCTGCGTTTCTCTTTATATAATATCCATATCCAGTTTCTCTCATCATTCTACTCAGCGGAATTAGAGAGATACAGAACCAAAAGGGCTCAAACTGTCACCCTGAAAACATGCCTCGCCGAATCCTAATTTCCCTGGTCAACTAGGAGTTAACGACCTTGCCTAACGTAAGAAGTCTTCCATTCAGACACACACACAGAGAGAAAATTTATTATTGCTGGGTCAATCTTAAAGATATCAAGGATACGTAGAAGCCATGAATGAGGCACTAGAATCAAATGCCTTTTTATAGTCCACCCAACCCACAGATATATCATGAAGTCTTTTAACTGACTTGTGTAACCACACTATCTACAACCCAATAGTTCTTTACATCCTCTGGTTCCCTTTTTACAGCCATTTTGCTCAGGAGGTAAAAGATTTTGCTCTACAAGATGTTCATTAATTTTAGAAATATAACAGCAGTCAAAATTTTATATAATGTTGACAAGCATGTATTGGCCGATAGTTCTTTGGGTTTTGAAGACAGTCTCCTGGTTTGGCCATCAAAAATGTTTTACCCATAAACAAATATTTAGGAAATTGGATGGATATTTCAAGGCATCGTTTAAAAATCTAGCTATGTGTGATTGGAGAGCCGTAAAGTATTTCCCCAAACATTATGAATTCCATCTAGACCAGGCGCTTTCCAATTCTGTGTCTTCTTGAATGACTGCTCTCACATCGTCTTCGGTAATCCGTTACTGTTGGCATTCATTTACATATTGGCACGCTTCGATTTGATTATGAAGCCAATAGGCTTGTTCATTGTGTTGGCGAGGTACTGCCCATATTTCGGACCAGAATTGAACCATTCATCCTCATCGGCAATTGAACCCTTTAGTTCTTCCCATCACCAGCTTCCAGTTGTGTGTAGAATTTCTTCTGATTGGCTGCAAACATTGATTCCTGTTGGCGTTTTTTGATGCTTCGCTTTACCGCATAATCCTCGCTCCTAGAACCGCAATTCTCTGTTTAAGTCTCTTCTTCTTCTTTCACTTTTGATCTAGGTTATTATTACCTAGATTATTATTATTATTATTATTTATTGCCCATTACATCACGCTAGATGTTATGATTACTCGGCTGAATATAAAATCTACTCCAAGTTGCAAACCAGCTACTAAGGAGCGGATCCGGTGGACTATCAGTGCCTCTACAATACTTTACGCAAATGATGGGCTGTTCCAAGAGTATTTCCTAGAGACGGCACTCAATGTTAAACGGAGAAGCCTTATTTGTCAGCATCCGGTCCGCCACATTGGGATTGTATTACTTGCTATTAGGCGAACGGAACGGACAGCCAATACGTAGAATAGCGGTAAATGTGAAATAAACCAGATACGCGGGAATTTAAAATTTCACTCCCATATTTTGGCATTAATTTATCAAAACTACTCAATAATTTTTATTATCAAAAACTACACAAGGATTTTATAAAAAAAAGTCAAAATTAGGGCAGGAAAATCAAGTATTTATTGAGCATATTGATATTACACTTTTTTAAAATTTCATTAGTGTTAACAATTTTGTATTACACAAGACAATAAACACAGTACACCAGCTGAAATGCAACTTTACTTGCTTGTAGAAATGCCAAATAAACGTGAATACTATGGAATACTGCATTATTACAGATCATTACACATGAACAGTGTTGAAAAGAAACAAATGAAAACAATACCACACCTTTTCCCTGGTAAAACAAATAGTTATGATACAAATGCCATTTTATTTTGCGAGTAGGAAAGATGGCATGTCAGGTGCCACAATCCTACAAGCAAAATAAAATCACTTTCACCATCAATTTTTAAACAGTATTACTGCCTTTGATTTTATTTTAATTCAAGAGTACAGATAATGTAATTATGTACTATGTTACAGTAGTACCTGATTAAGTCACACAAAAGGATTTTGTTTTCTATGTTGCTTTTATCAGAACATTTGAGCGCTGTCCCACTTCTAACACTGGTGCCAAAAATTGAACTTTTAGCATTCTATGCATACCTTGAAAGATCTGCTTTTACTAGTTGCAGCCTAAAATTTTTTTTTGCTAGTCAATAACTATTTGACAAAATTAGTATATTTACCCATGTCCGTCTCACACATGCACAGTTAGGGGTCTGGCTTTCCAAAGATGGGCTTAAATGAGAAACTACATTAACTTTTAAAACATTATTTATGAAGAGTGGAATATAACAGTCCCAACAAAGCTTGTGCGCCATAATTTAAATCTGAAAATATATTATGAAAGTGCAAATATGCACTAAGAACCGAGCCAGGAACTTTCTGACAACTGGACATTTATTCTAACAACCGAGCTGTGAAATCAAACATTGCATTCATGACTCAAGATAATTCACAATTTAATAGGGATCAGCATTCACATTAACAATGTAATTGGCATGAAAATTAACAAAACACAATAATACACCAATTGTAGAATAAAAATTCAATCAAGACAGAGTCTGTCATGAGAAACAATTATTGCCGGAACAGTAGAACATTGCACATGCAACTTATATCAATTCTAATAATAAAAACCAATTAATAGGCACTACTAACAATAAAAAATATTACAGACCAGATATTAAGCCAAAAAGAAATCTTAAAATTGCATGAAAATAGGCTCTAAAACAGGGACTCAAAAATTTTGTATTCATAATTTCCAAATAAATTGTCTTCACAGAGCAAGAGGGATTCCAAATTTGAGGAAAATGACTTGTCTTTAACAGAATTAATTTCATCTTCAAATAAAATTAAATTTTATTAGAACTTTCCAAATCAGATGTGGAAAATATGGTTTATGTAGCATCCAAATGACAGAATACCCATTGATCTTAAAACTCTCATTATTTGTATCACTACAAACTGTGTAAAAGAGGTATGAGCAGAAATTTTGTGCAGAATGAAGAGTCATTCACTGAACATAACAATTATTCTTTAAAATTAGCTCTCTGAGTACTGACTCTCCAAAGAGAACCTAAAGTTATAGACAAAATGGTCTCCCCTAGTCAATTGACATTATTGGAGCATATTTTTAACATTAAGAAGTAATAGACCACTATTATTTTCACATTTATGAATATTTTCCATGGTTTTTAACTGCAAAATATTAAGATTATCAGCAATAACTTTTCACATATTCTTCATACCAGAGTGCCTGCACACCAATCTGATATCACTAATAAAGTGACGCAAATGCATTGAAGTCACAGATTCATCTTCCGGAATGACTTCAGCACCTGTAATCACCAACCATAAAAACATTTGTTTTTTATTTACTCTAATTCACACTCAATTGGTACTAATAACTGTATATTCAACAGAAAAACTTACCATGAGAACTATCCACATTAGGTGAAACCTCCCATGGATGAAAAAGATCTGAAAATGGAGACAAATATGAGTTTTTCCCACCTTTAAACATGCAACGAAGTGATAATTGAGTTGCTTAAAGATTATAGCAAACACTGACCATGAACAAGGCTAGCTTATGAATCTGCCACACTTCATGTAGCAGCACACTGAATGGCAGAGCCACCTGTATTCATCAACAACGAATTATTACCCTATTTTATACCAGTACATTTCACTTTCAATAGCATGCTTCTATTTCACGCACATAATGAAACTTACCATTTTCAGTTTGAATTGCTGCTTGAGTACAAAGACCTGAAAATTAAAAAAAGGCTAGTAAGAAAGACTTCCATCAAACTATTGTGTAATTAAAATTAATCCCACAAAAACAAAATTGTATCCCGCTTTTACAATCTCAAACACATCTGTCCTATTTGAAGTTCTATTGTCTGTTGTCTGTTCAGATGAACTTCAAATTTATTTTTAAAATGGCTTGCCGATTACACCCATTGGTATAGTGAGCGTCACCTCTATTGCTTCAAACAAGGGATCTGCAAGTAAACATTACCATTAAAAATATTTCAAAATTTACAATGGAATTATTTGAATGCTCTTTCAAGGCAAAAACTTACCATGAATTATCACACTTATTGTTCGCCAATCTAACCAATTATTCAGTAATTTTCTTGGCCCTATTTTGACGAACACATTTGTAGCACAATAGTAATTTACAACACGTTACGAACACATTTGCAGCACAAATGCAGCTGTAAATTAGAAAATTTCTTGAATTCACTGATATATTCTTTGCTAGCACCCGTTAACGGCCCCCACAAACAGCACGAAATTCCACAACACAGTCTCACAGATACTCTTCGAGCACGAGGCGGCCATGCCGGTCAGACTTTGAAGTAAGCCAACGGTAATTCAACCGGCGCCGACCCGGAGAGCTTTGAAAATGAGTAGTTCTCCGATTTTACGCTAGAGCGAGTTCGTGTAATACAATTCATGGCGTCGCTCTGAGCTCTGATTGGCTACTGTATTGGATTTGAATAAGGAATATCTCCAGCCTATCTAGTGTCAGACCACTGGGTCAGACTTTGAAGTAAGCCAACGGTAATTCAACCGGCGCCGACCCGGAGAGCTTTGAAAATGAGTAGTTCTCCGATTTTACGCTAGAGCGAGTTCGTGTAATACAATTCATGGCGTCACTCTGAGCTCTGATTGGCTACTGTATTGGATTTGAATAAGGAATATCTCCAGCCTATCTAGTGTCAGACCACTGGGTCAGACTTTGAAGTAAGCCAACGGTAATTCAACCGGCGCCGACCCGGAGAGCTTTGAAAATGAGTAGTTCTCCGATTTTACGCTAGAGCGAGTTCGTGTAATACAATTCATGGCGTCGCTCTGAGCTCTGATTGGCTACTGTATTGGATTTGAATAAGGAATATCTCCAGCCTATCTAGTGTCAGACCACTGGGCTGTTCCAAATAAAGCAATTTCTTGCACTTCCCAGTCTTTTGAATTACCAGGGAGTTTAGACAAGTTCTTATAACAAAATATTAACAAAATATTTGTGCTTTTGCGGAACAAATCCCAGAGCTCCGATAACTATCGGTACGACCTGTGCTTTTACGCCCCACATTCGGCTGATCTCGATTTCCAAACTCTTGTATTTAAGACGTTTCTCTGCCTCCTTGGTAACGACGTTTTGATCGCAAGATACAGCAACATCGATAAGTAAACACGATTTTTTCGCCAAATCCCGGATCACTATATCCGGTTTGTTTGCCGCTATCGTGCGATCAGTTTGAATTTGTTGGTCGTACAATATCGTACACAATCCAACAGACGTCACCGGTTTTGGTGAGTGTTCGTACCACTTGGGGCATGTGTTTGGAACTTCGAGGGCGGTACAGATCTGCCAGTGGAGGTAGCTACACACCCTGTCATGTCTTTTCAGTCGGTCTTTGCTAGGATTGGACAAGCTGAGACAATATGATCAATGGTTTCTACTTGCTCCTGGCAAATGCGGCATTTATCATCTTGGGAAATTTTGAGAAATATTATTATTATATGTTATTATTATTATTTTTATCATCATAATCATCACCATCGTGCGCCGAAAAACGGCGATTTTTTCAGCGCATTGCTCTTGTGGGGCGTTGTGGAATCAGTGCCATCACGTTAACTCTGAGGAACAGGGTTCGGGTGTAGGAATAGAAAAAAACTTTTTATTTTTATTTACGTCAAAAACAGTTAAAAACTGTGTGACGAGCTATGGGAAGAAGTGAAATTTGTGCAACTTGCTAGTTGAAAACACTTTTGCTGGTTTATGTAGGTGTATGTTATTGCGGAGCATGTAGAAACAATACAAAAATATTTGTGCTTTGGTAGCACTCAGAGTTTAATTTGACCTTTTGAATTAGAATGAGAAAAGAAAAAATATATATGTAGTGGAAATTTGTATACCTTGCCCCAAATTATTTTTTTACATGAATCTGGCATTTAGGTTTTTATGCCTTGACCCGAGTTTGGTTCATGCATGTTTATGTGGTGTAGTGGTATGAATGCCACTAAGTTTACTCTGAGGATTTGAGATCGCGTCTTGGAGTGGAAAACATTTTGCCGGTTGAAAACATGTTTGCTGGTTGTATGTAGTAGTATACTTTTGCGTTTAAGCATTAGGCGTTTCTCGCATTCAGGAACAATGCGAGAAAGTGTGTGCTTTGGGAGCCCCACTAGTTAAAAAAATATCGTTTTAAGTGATGGAAAAATTAAGTAATCAAATTTGATCCTTTGATGCGACCATCCACGAATACATTTAGTGTGTTAGGTTGGTATGTTAACGATTGAACCGCTTTATGTGAGGGTTGCAGAAACTAACGCGTTATTAATAAGAAAGATGGAGAGGTAAATCCCTGTTTGTTTTTCGTTCTCTACTCATACCGCAGTTGAAGTTGGCACCCTGCGAAAACACGTATTCCCTCTGGAACATGCGAACTCGATAACATGCGAACGAGTTTAGATAACCGTGCGCGAATTGCTCTGGAACCATGCGGGGGATTTGCTGCCAATGAATCTTGACATGTCTTTCGATGCACACCCCCATCTATTGACCAAATTATGAACCTTTACGACGCCGTCGACAAGGATATTGTACATCATAAAAGTATATTTTGATCTTAATAAATTTGCTACCAACATTTGAACACGTTTTATGGGTTGTGATGTGATATTATTTACTCATGATGCGTTCATATATTGTTGCGAATTTAGTTTTGATTTCTGTCTAGCAATAGGATATGAAGCGTGCGCTTAACGAAAAATAATGTTTGTATTTTGTATGAACAACTAAACGAGATATGCATGTATTATAACCCTGGTTGTTGGACCTGAATTTACGAATCAGCTGCTAGTGATGATTGAGTGTTGTGTTTATTAACGTCTCCGTATTTTGATTACATTTGGTAAGAAATGGAAAGTGTAAAGATAACATTGGTGTTTGGCTAACTGTTGCAGTTGAGATCTTGCATTTAATTGTACCAAATCTGCCATTTTAAGCAAATGCGATACGTGCTTTTTTCGTGTTATTTTACAGTATTCAAGTTTCTCATGGTTTTATTTCTAAAAGTGTAGCTGAGAAATGTTCATTGAATTTTAATTTTTAAGAATGATGGTCTTATTGATAAATTGATATAACAATTTTCATTAGCCTGATAACAATTGAAGTGTTGGTAGTAACTGCATTCATGCTAACTTGACATAAGGCTAACTGTTATATGAATTAGAAGCAACAACCAGCAACTTACCAAGTTGTCTTTTAGTTACAAAAATTTCTGTCCACTTTATTAATAATCTATATTGGTTACTTTAATATCAATAATTGTCAAAAGTTATTTGTGTATGTACTACTGTCAAAATGACAGTTGTAGTTTTTACACATTTGGAAATTTTTTTAATTTCTATATTAAATTCAGATGTACTATGTAATCTACCTTTCGTTCAAAGTATACTGTTAAACATGTGTCCCTTTTTTAAATTTCAGATTATTTGCTCAAAATGTGAATTCATACAGAACTTTCACCTCTCTATATTGGAAGAGTTGTGGAACTGGCCGAGATGGTCCACATCCCCAGCACATACACCTATGATTTTTGGCTTGTAAATACCACAGATCCTGTTGTTGAGCTCAGTTGTCTTATGCCAAATGGAGTCTTTATTCCACTTGAAGTTAACCGCAATGCCACATTACAGGAAATCAAGGAGGTACATTTTTGAAGATCTCTCCCACCACATTTATTTGTACATAAAGTTTTTTATTTTGTTCTTTATTTTTTTCAAATATTTTTTATTACTTTAATTTTTTTACTCAGCTGTGGAGTTTTATTCCTGTAGAAGATGTTTGTCTCTGCTTATTATTTTTGACATTTGATATTTTATTAATTGTTACTGAAGGCATATATCTGGTTTATTGAATTGTTTGCTTGGTTTTTGTTTAAAAATGTGAAATATATGTAGAGAACCAATTAGTTTGTATACCCTGCTTTCAGGACTTGTGGGAGGAGGCCAGTAAATATCCTCTCCATGGCACTCTCAGAGATTTTTCCTCATATGTTTTTGCCTGTATTAATTCTATGGCAGAAAATGAGGAGTTGGAAGATGAAAACAAAAGATTGTGTGATGTTCGACCATTCTGCTCTGTTTTACGGCTCATTGAACGCAAAGGGAATAAAGCAGAGAAATCTCTCAACATCCAGATCAGTCACCTGATTGGGAAAGGTATAGTTTAATATTTTAGAATATTATTTAACATTATGCTCAGCTGTAGTCTATATTTCATTCAAATATTCTATTGTTTTCCAATTTTGCTATGTTAATAAATTTTTAACTGTTTCTTATTTATATTTTTAAAAAAATGAATATAAACGTGATAGATAATAATTACCATATTTTTATGTTAATGAGTTTTTATTGAATGTAAATTATTTAAAATACTTTCAAAGAAATGTTTGATATTCAAGAATTTTAAAATATGTGAAAAAAAGAAAAAAACATTACTAAGTGTATACTTTGTATTTTCAGGTCTTCATGAGTTTGACACTCTAAAAAATTCTGAGGTAAATGATTTCCGATGGAAAATGAAAGTTTTGGCAGATGAAATTGCGCAGAGTCGACAAAATAAAACATGGATTGAAAAAGTTCAATATCAGTATCCACCACGGTTAGCACCTACTTCTCAACTGTCTCACAGTATAAGTAGTCGGTTGAGAGATGGAAATTTTGTGTTGATCACAAAGTTTGAAAACACAGAGGTGATTGAATTGTGATTAAGTTTTTAATGGCATATTATGGTAATATGAGGTCTATTAGAAAAGTATCCGACCTTTGTCCAGAGGCAAAATCTTGCATACCTGGAGAGTTGGAAACCTAATCACCCTCAAAATAGTCTCCTTGAGACTCCACGCACATCTCCCAACGGTGTGGCCAATGTTGAAAGTGTTCCAAGAAAGTCTCTTTTGAAAGGGACTTTAGCTTGTCTGTTTTTGCAACCATAATTTCCTCTCTTGTCTGAAATCACGTTCCTTTCAATGGTCTCTTCAGTTTGGGGAACAGCCAGAGGTTGCGGGGGACCACATCAGGAGAGTAAGAGCCTATTGAACTGCAGAAGTTTGTTGGTTTTTTTGCCAAAAATGTCTGAATCAGATATGAGGAATGTGCTGGAGCATTGTTGTGAAGGAGTTGCCAATTTCCTGTTGACCAGAAATCTAATCTTCTTCACCTCAGATCATCACATGGACAATACATGTGATGATCTATGAATACACAAGGAAGTCCTTTTGGTGATTGTTTGACCCTGAGATGTGTACTTGTGATGTACCACACCACAGTAGTCAAAGAGGTATGTTGTTGTGATGTAGGGGGATCAAAGAGGTGTGTACTTGTACCACACCATGGGAGGCAAAGAATGCAGTCAGCATCATTTGAATGCTGCTGCGCACTTGGCGGGCCTTCTTTGGTCTTGGTGATGTGAAATGCTTGACTGGATTTGTGACTGTGATGACTGGATTTGGTTTCTGGTTATACATGTTCACCCAGAGTAATTATGGTATTCATGAAGTCAATACTGTTTGTGGAATCCAGCATGTCCTGTGAAATTTCAACGCAAAGTTGCTTTTGCCCTGCCCTGCAATGAAAATCTGATGGGCATTACACCTTACCTCACTCAAATGCTCTTTGCCAATAACAGACAAATTCATGGATGTTCACATAGGTTCAAGGTCTGCTCATGCAAGTGCATTTGATGCAAATCCATCAGGTTACTTTTCTAACAGACCTTGTATATAATTTGTGATGAAAAATGAATTATATAATTATATTTTTTTTGTTTTTGGTTCATTTATATAATTTTTTAATGTATATTTACAAAATATTGTGTGTTATTCAGATATGAATTGTTGAATGAAATTTTAAGATGTGTTAATTTTTATATTTTACATACTAGACCACATTCAAGTTCAACATTTCTTGCACAATGACACCTCATCGCCTTTTACTGGCAATCCTCAATAAATTAGCAATTGCTTTAAATCTTCGTGGTGAACATCCCTCTGATTATGTTTTGAAAGTATGTGGACAAGAAGAATATTTGGTTGGTGACTACCCTTTGGTGCAATTTTTGTACATTCAAGAAGCTTTGGCATCAGATGAAATTCCAACGCTTGTTACTGTTTCTGTGAATAGTGTTTTAGGTAAGTAAGTTGAGAGTTATTGAATAAATAATTCATTAAAAGATGTTTAAATAATTATTGCTAGTGATTCTTTCCAATTAGTGGATGTTGATAATGTTTATGAGAATCCTGAAGATTTGGAAATGAGAACTAATCGACCGCCTTCGTTTTCCACTCTGACTTTGAGAAAAAAAGGAAAACACATTTCATCTTGGGATATTCAGGAGACTTTCAAGTTTGAAATATGTGCCATCAGCAAGTTAAACTGTGATATAACCAGGCCTGTTGAGGTAAATTTGTAGAACATAATTTCCATTTGCTTTAACATTACATTTAACTTTTGTGTATAAAGTATTCTGTCTTCAATGCTTAATGTACCGAAAAATAGTTGTATGAATATTCAGTTGATCGCGGCACTGTCATAAGGGAATTTACATTACCCATAACTTCGAAACATTATGTGATTTTCAATCAGTAAATGTCATTTTATTCATATTTAATATAAAATTTACGCTACAAAGCCCTTTTTCCAAAACAAATTTCCAAAATTTTTTTTTCAAATTGTTCTCATAGTTCCAGGATGAAATTAAAAAAGGTGAGCTTATAGTGTCATGACAACGTGCTCCCTGAATCCAGTGCCCTTTCAATCGTCCAAATCAGATGAATAGGTGCATCATAAAGTGAAATTTCGCAAAATAGAATATCTCCCTCCCCCACGCCATGAAGTTGCCCCAAGCAGGTGGGTGCGCCGCCTGGGCTGGGGTAGGGGGCACAGAGGCCTGTGAGCGGAGAAGGGAGCCAGGCAAGCTTTGATGCGGCTCTTGTGGCATCCTATTGGTACCCGCCAGTTCGTGCTTTCCATATTTTCCGCCTCTCAATATTAGTTTTACATTCCATATGTACATATATCCTGAGGATACGTAGTATAAAGAAAGTTATGTAATGCTGCAGAAAATCTATTTTAGGATTTCAATGGAAATGCATGTTTTGGGGCCTCCTGATACTTTTTCTTTTTTTTCTTTTCTGTTCTTTCTTTTTTTTCTCTCCCCCCCATGTCTGTCTATCCACCCATCTGTGAACAACATAATTTTTTTTTTATAGTGCCCAAACTATTCCTAGCATTTTAGCAAAAATGAACATTACCTGGTTGATCTGGCCTGTCTCAAAGCTTTGCGAGAATAAAAAGATTCTTTAAGTGTTGGGGATTCTTTAGAAGATGCCGCTGCGGGATTTTTTTAAATTTGCTCAAAAGTGGCTCCAAATTTTTTCTTCAAATTTGTTGTAAGAATAATGGAAATATGCTTCTCAAGATGTTGTAGGTCCAATGTTTACTATTAACTTTTAATTTTAGGACGTTACAAAAGTTTTAATTTTTCTTGGCATCTCCTCACAACTGCAATATTGAAGATAGATAGTTTTTCTTCGAATGAAATTTGAAACAGCTGACCAGTAGAACAGAGTGATGAATCTCATGGATTTGATGTCGATGCTACATGTACATCATGAGCTGTTAAACGGAAACCACCTGTCAAGCAGCTGGTTCTGTTGGGAACTTATCGTGACACCCAACAAGAAAATTATAATGATAAGCAGAAAGCAGATGAAGAAAAAGAAGCAAATCACATGCCAACAATCAACATGTTTTCTAATGCTTTAAAGAACGTAAGGGGTCTGAACATTTTTGTCATAAATAAAAATTTCACTGAACTCCTGGAACAGTTGTGTAGTGAAATAATGTTTGTAGGAAGTGCCATTCAGTACAATGCAAAATTGCTTATTTGTTTCCAATAAACAGGCTGAACCCTCTACAAAAAGAAAAATGCATGTATAAAGACAAAACACACAGATACAAAATAACAAAAATTAAAGCACAGTAACAGGATCAGTGAGTATAAGAAGTTTAGGAGAACTACAAAAATATTTTTAATGTCATGATTGGAGAAATCAATCGTATCAGCATAGCAATTGGTGGTTCTAGGTAGTCTCTTAAAGATATCATAATCGCTGTAGTTAGTGGAACATGCATCCACCCAGAAGTAGGTAGAATATTTCATTCTCATCCGAGGAATGTGAAGAGAGATAAGAGAAAGAAGTTCAGGGCAATTATTGAGCCCATGTAGTATTTTGTAGAAGAAATTTAAATCACAAAATTTTCTCCTATCCTGAAGAGATTCTAATTTAAATAAATTGTAAAATTTAGTAAGGTCATGATCAAATCTACGAATTGGTGTCCTGTTTCTGAAAGCAAGGTGGTGTAGAAATTTATGTTGACTTTTTTCCAAATGAGTTAGGTGACCAAATGACAGAGGCATATTCTAAAATAGGACGAATCAAGGTTTTATAAAGAATTAATAAGTTATTAATGGACCAGGAGGATTTGTTGTAATGCAAATGAGACTGAGGGAATGCAGAGTTTTATTCACTGTAACAGTAATATGTGTACTAAAATCAAGTTTAGAGTCAGAAATCACTCCAAGATCCTTGATGTTAGAGACATTGCTCAAGGTTTCACCATTTAACCCGGTATGTCCCAGAAAAATATATTTAGGAGAAATCTAAACTATTGTCAATATCTTAACTAGAAAGGCTTCTGGATCTCAAAAATATCAAAAATATCAAAATTTTTCACCCTCAAATATACCCCTAGGACGTGTTGCCATACGGCAACGCTGGGTCATTCAGAGGACAAAATAAAAATCTAATGTGATTTTCATTTCATAGTTAATTTTATTTCATAAAATCGTGAGAAATGTTTTCATTGTACTTGTATGTCAATAATGTCATAATGAATATAATAATAACACTAATTCAACAATACATTAGCTGTTTACATGGTAATTTCTAAAGCATTTTATGCATAGTCCAATGTCACATTTTGAACATGCAGTAAGACCAATTGTGGAGCAGCTAACACTGACACATCTCCTTTTCTTTTCAATATGCACTGGCCAGTGGTTTTGTCCATCACAACGAAGGCTTTCATTTGGCGTTCCTTCTAATGCACACTTACGTACAGGACATTTGACATTTCTTCATAGTGATTACAGTAATAATGGCAATGTGATGCCTAAATTTTAAATGAGAAATGGTAGGATATGCAGTTCTGTGCAAATGCCATGCATTATGTACACATACGTCCACCAACCATGTGAAGATGCAACTCTATCATTTCTTGCCTTGATTTCTTATTTGATAAAGGCTTACATTTGGTCCATTCAGTCCATGCCACCCATTGACCGATTGTATTCCTTGATGACACAGGGCTGGCTAACATTTATTTTCTTCGTTCGTTTTCTTCGTTTCTGCTCTCTGGAACCATTGAAATGGGATTCTTACTGTAAGTTGTTGATGCAGCATTTACAATAGCATTATCTAACCATTTGGTGATGCATATTCCAGAACCCTTCATTCTGACAGAAGTGATACATCCTCTTGGCTTTTTCTTGAGATCTATCTTATTTTCAAGTTGACAATTTGTGGGAATTCTGTTTTCACAAATAGTTCCTGTTCCAGAATATCCGCGATATTTCAGATATGACAATAACGGAAATCCAGTAAATAAATTATCAAAATAAAATGAGAAAGGGAGCTGCTGAATATCTGCTTCAAAATCATCAATCATGTTTACAAGTGGAGCTGCAGATCTTCCAAATTTCTCTTCGTACTCTTGATTTGCTCGTGGATTTTTCCCTTGATATACTTCAAAATTTATTAGGTAACCGGCATTTGTGCACAAAGACCAAACTTAATATCCGAAACGCAGTTTTTTTCCCTTTATAAACTGCTTACAACCGTGACCTCCGAAGTATATTATCACGCTTTCATCATATGAAAGATTTTGCTCAGGATGAAAATGTATTAGCATATTTGCTTTCAGATCTGTAATTGGTCGTAATTTCCACGTTTTATCTCCTTCACTTCTTTTATTACGACTGTCCTCAAAATGAAGAAAATGAAGTATCTGTTGAAATCGATTTCTCCGCATTGCGTTCGAAACCATTTCATTTTTTAGATCTGCATCGTTTCTCCAAAATAACATTACACACGAATGATCATTGTAACCAGTTACTAATAAAATACCTATAAAAACTTTCAACTCTCCCACAGTAATATTTGGATTCGCCTTCCAAGAAATATGGCATACTTCCTGACTCATCAGAAATATGTTGCAATAATTTATCATCAAAACATTCCTCAAATTGTTCGTAAGGTTGCATTCCGAAACAATCCTGGTAATTGGCGGGAGGAAATATTGCAGTCATCGGCTCAGAATTGTCTTCCACCCTCTCAAAAGCCTTGTTTTCACCAAAGATGGAATTGGTGTGGAAGGCTTAGTTGGTTCAACTTTTCTTAACTTTCCTGGAGGATTGCAAAACTGTTTGGGTACGGGATCTACTTTATTTTCTACTCAAAGTTTGTTTAGAACTGTCTAAAACACGTCAAAATTTCATAATCTATTCCAGATTCCCTTTCTATCTTTTCTTGTGATTCGTGATGGCAGCCGCTTTTCACAACAATTTCACAATTCCGATCAATTGTCACCTGCACACATCAGTAAGCCACCTTCTTCATCCTCATCATCTTCGATTTCAGGCAGCTGCAGGTACAAAGTAGTTGGCTCGTCATCTTCAAAGTAATTCTTCTAAGTAATCAAGGGCATCCTTCAGCGAAATGGGTCTAACAACGCGAAAATAAGAAAAAAAAAAACTAGTGGTGCTTCCAACGTACATACTTTCTCGCATTGCTTCTATATGGTCCTAAATGCTACTTCATAAACAAGCAAAAGTCTACAGCAAACGTTTTCCGTACCGAGACCCGAAATTCGATACTGAAAGTTAACGAACCGGCACTTATACCACTACGCCACACTAGCACCGCTTGGATCGAACAGAGCCATCAAAGAATCGAACCGACCTATAAAATAGTAAATGCATGAAAAAGAAACAATTGATACGATGGTACATGCCCTTTAAAATCCAAGAAGAGACGTGAAAAATGGTTAAAAGTTAAAAATTTGAAAAAATATATAGAGACACTTCCAGTACATTTATCGTAATTATCAATATTTGTGATTCAAACGGTTTCACATGGTTTAAAATAAAGTTTATGGAATTCTCAATTATTTCCTGTAACAGAGAATTTTGACAAATAATATTCCGTTTCATTTCTCGCATTTGGAAACGAAAATATCCAGAGAATGTAAAAAAAAATGCCCTTTAGGCGCTCAGGGAAGCTATCTGGAAACATCATTATTGATATCACAAAAACAAGTTCCATTTAGAGATTAGAAAACTAAGATATCCAATAAAGTGTATGACATTCTATAGCACCACTAGTTTTTTTTAACTTAAGCAACAGGTTTGATCCACTTTTTCGTTACCAGACCCCCTGCTATAAGAGTTGTTCTGGCGAAAATTCCCCGTTTTCCGGCGCACGATTACATAACTTTCTCTTCTTACGAAGTATTCGTAAGGCGAGAAAGTAATAATAATTTCGGAACCGTTAGGGATATGTAAGTTTATCGCGTTCTGGTTATATTGTATTTCAATTTAACGTTAAAATACTCTTAATTTTAC
Source organism: Acheta domesticus (assembly GCA_031308135.1). NCBI lineage: Eukaryota > Metazoa > Arthropoda > Insecta > Orthoptera > Gryllidae > Acheta > Acheta domesticus. Next base: position 65,334,007 of record JAHLJT010004567.1, read on the forward strand.
TTACTTATTAATACTTAAATTGGTTCATACAAGTATATACTACACAACAATTGATTTGACATGTCATAACTTCAGAAATCGAATAACAGAGTTGAAAAATTGTTTAAAAGATGCAGTTTGGAAAAACACAGACAAGTCCTGTCTATTTATCTGCATTGATTCTATTCGTGAGTAGAAGTACTTCAAATGATTTTCAATAAAGTTTCTGCACTCTTCAATGTTTTTTCCTGCAATATCACAGTCATCAAATTAAAATCCCCATCTGGGGATCGAACCCGGCATCATCCGAACTGAAGAGCTCAACCCCAAGGCGCTTTAACCATCTGCGCCACGGGAGTGACACGCTATCAACTTATATTTTAGTCAAAACATAATTGTATCAGCTGTATCTTTAGGAAGCGGGTAATTGTCAACATACGAAAAACATGTTTTTCAAACATGACCAAGAAAGCAGCGGTAAACGGCTTACTCCAAATAATTTATCCAACGATCGGCATTTGAAAAATAACTACTGCAAGAAAGTGTGCCATTCTATAGCACCACTAGTTTATTTATTTATCGTCCCTTATTACTCACGTGGAGAAAATTTAAAGAAATTTTTTTAGCGGTTTTTGAGAATTGTTTTTATAAATTTGAAGCGAAGATTACGCAAAGACGACTCGGTTTTTCAGAAAATTCTACGTAACCTTTTTTAAAGAGCTAGTTTTGTACAAGAGACTTTGTCTGAGGTAAAAATCGTTATCTACATTATTGTAGTTTTAAAAGTATTTTTTTGCAATTTTCAAAAAACCAAATATTTCCCAGAAGTAGGACTAAGACCACATTTTTATCGTCGCTCATTACATAAGTGAAGAAAATTTAAAGAAATGGGGCGGGTTTTGAGAAATTGTTTTTGTAAATTTGAAGTGCAATTTACACAAAAACTACTCGTTTTTCCAAAAAATGGTACATAATCTTATTTAAACTGCTAATTTTGTACAACCGACTTTGTGTGAGGCAAAAATGCCTATCTTCAATTTTGCAATTTGTAAATAGTTTTTTGCAATTTTCGAAAAATTGGGGATATCAACGAAAATGATACCTACATCATTCCCTTAAAAGTTCTTCGCACTATTCAAGAACAAAATTTAATCAAAAAATTTGGAGCCATTTTTCTTAACTTTGAAAATCTCCGACGGGCTTCATGTAAAGTACCCCAAAAATTAAAATATCGGTTTCAAATTCCAAGAGCCTTGACACGAGTAAAAACGATTGGGGAATATCAATTTTAAAGAAAATCGGCTGAACGGTTTAGGCGCTAGTGTTGACCACAGACGGACAGAAGGACGTTTTGCCGTTAATCAATTTTGCAGTATCAAGAAAAAACGGAACATTGATTTTGACTACACCACGAGATAGAGGATTTTTTTTCTAAATTTAGCAACAGGTTTTATCCACTTTTTCGTTGCCAGATCCCCTGCTAAAAGTTTTTCTGGCGAAAATTCCCCGATTTCCGGCGCACGATTACATAACTTTCTCTTCTTACGAAGTATTCGTATGGCGAGAAAGTAATAGATAACACCCTGTATGACCTAGCCTTGCCATATGGCAATTCCTCGGTGAATAACGTAAAATGTCTTACAAAAATTACTTATATGTACAAATGTTGATACAAAAATAAAGGTACATATTTAATAATGCACTTACGATTAGTAAAAATTGTGCATATAATAGTTAAGTATTTAAAATTAAGTTCTCACCCCGTCATGTACGTAGGATCGTCGTGCGCCGACATAGTATTGCAAATTTCAGCCTTCTCTCACGCAATGCAAAGCAACAACTGACACTCGCTTGTAGCAGACACTATCTTCAACTTCTAAGAATCAGCCACTGACAACAGTTTGGTTGACGCATCAGATGCATCACGAAGATTCGCGAAAAGAATGACATGTGCCGCGTTGCCACATTGCAACGCTGGGAAGATTCGGGTTAAAGAATGTGGGTAGCTCACAACATTGTCACTGGGCAAAGGTCATTGCACAACACTTATCAGTGTGGAGTTCCATTTTGTTTGTAGAACACCACTGCGAGAAGGGAGAGAGATCCTCCTGTAAGTGGTAAGCATCATTGAAATCTGTAATCTTGGCATACATTTTGGCATTGTCTGCAAACAATAAGATTTTACTATATTTGGTAACAGATGGCAGATCATTAATGAAGATATTAAACAAAATCAGATCCAAATGGGAGCCTTGAAGAACGCCAGGACTAACTACAAATGGCTTGGAAGCATGGCCTTTAACAACAACATACTGGTTTCTGTCAGAAAGATATGAGCATATCCATGACAGAAGTAGATCATTGATTCCTAAGAATGTCAACTTGTCAATCAATAAGTCATGATTAACACGGTGGAAGGCCTTGACAAAACCCATGTATATAGCATTGACTTGAGAACTAGATTCCACCACTTAAATTATATAGTTTTTAAATATAGCTAGATTAGTTGTAGTAGACCTGTTGTTAGTGAAACCATTTTGGTAGTCTGAGATAATTGTGAAAAAGTGTGGTACCAAAGCATTAACCACAGGTTGCTCGAAAAGTTTGAGACAGCACTGAGAATTGAAAAAAAGTAATTTGAAATGTCACTTTTGTCTCCTTTCTTGAATACACTTGAAGGACATGCTGTAAATGAGACACTGGATCACTGGACAGACAATTGAATGTAACAATCAGATCTAATTTTTATTTATAGAGTTTGTGAAACTTCTTTTTTCTCTGATGCAGCCAATAATCCCCGATTGGCCCCAACACAAATAAGGACTGTCAGAAAACCTTTTTCTTCTTCTTTGGAACAAAGTGAGCAATTAAAGTGTAGGCCTATAAGCAGTCATAAAAAATTATACATTAAAATCCGTGTCGTTTTTGTCGAAGTAAACGTTCCAGTCAGTGCTATTAATGCTATAAATGATAGAATCATAGTCACAATGTTTAAAGTCATGGAACACGCTAATTTTGCGTTGTCAAAATAATTGAAAAGCAATGGGTATTTAGAATGAAGAGCAGGATGGTATCTGTCGCAGGGTAACAATGGATCGATGGATTTAAAAATCTCGATGTAATCAAAATCAGGAAAAATGAGATCAAGTAGCAAATTGTGATCTTTGTATATAACATTGTGTTGGATAAAATTTAGAGACCCAAGACCGCCAATGCATATAAGTTAACTGATAGCCTTGAGGAGAAAGGTGTAGATGATCGGGCTTCACATAGTAAGTCATTCCAAGTATGTTTGGAAGGTTGAAGTCTCAGTGAGAAGGAAGTGGGAGGGAGGATATTTGTCATAGATAACTGATAGATTGTGTACATAATCTTGGTCAAGAGATATGCCAGTGTTAGGCGGAAAGTAAACTGTATTTAGGATGAGTACACTGTTTAAGAAAAGAGAGTTTGACATAAAATTGCTCAATATGTTGATGGATGTTAGGAATAACTGAGCACTGAATTGAGCCCTTGACAGCATTCAAAACTCCTCCTCTTGTAGATGAACTGGAGCGGCAGTTACGATCTCTTCTATATATCCTATAGTTGTTCAAAAAGAATTCACCATCCGTATAGTCCTCATTTAGTCAAGCCTCAACCAAAAATATCACGTCGTAATTGATAGCAGATGTAGCAGTTTCTTGTTGAAGATGAATAATCTTGGTGCGTAGGCCTCTCATGTTTGGGTAGTAGATGCGTAATTTTGCTAGGAATGTCCCGAATTCAGTTCCCCCCCCCCCCCAGAGATACTATTTTTGGAGTGCCATGTACATATTGTTAGGTCCCGTTCAGAATTAGAGGTTCTACGATCGAGTTCAACTCAGAGATTGTTAAGTTGAGATTGTTGCTGCAAGGTGAAATCATTTTTCATGAAAATTCCTAGGTTGTTAGTTTTGTTCCGTAATATAAATAGCGCATCAACTGTAGTGGAAAAGGTAGCCTTGATGGGTTGAGGTTTATTGTTAGTAGGCTTACATGGCAGTTATAGTAGTAGGGAAGTGCAGGTTAGCCATAATATTAGGGGCCGTCCATTAATTAACGTAACGCAAATTTGGAGTATTTTCAGGGTGTCCACTTTCTGAAAAAACACAAGGAAACCGGAAAAACGCAGAGAATTTTAATTCCAGTGAAAATACAGGGAAAACACAGGGGAAAAGTTCTCACGATCAAAAAATTGATTGTCGATGTGGAATTCGATTTTTTCTAAATGACGGAATTAATATGATAAAATTATTTATAAGAAATTTTATGAATTTTAATAATAATTTTAAATAACTATTTTGAGTTAATTACGTCATTTTAAGTCATAAATAACAAATTAAGTTACGCGGCTTTTTTTGACTTCTAAGCTCCCCGGAGCTCAACCAGCACGACTCGGCACGGACTGGTCAAAACGGAACGACGCGACGGCAAGATTATGTGGGCTGCCTGCCGTTGGCTCCGAATGAATGCAGTTCTCGCGCTTCTCCCTGTTCCTTTCTTGTGTTGTCTGTTTTTATTTGCTATTTTTTACGCCCAACACACTCGCTTTGGCCTCTTCTAGACGGGCCGTCGGGAGCTAACCCACTCCCGATCAATCGGCTCGGACTAGGTCTTGTACTGAACTCCAGAATGAGTGGGGGATCCACGGCGGGGCAGCGCTGTGACATCCCCCCACTATATCTCCCTGGCAAATCTGGCACTCCGATGGAGTGTCCCATTGGGCTCCATGGTGGGTGAGGACCACGGGGACGAATCCGATATCCATCTATGGATACTTAACCTTTTCCCCCGCCCTCATCCGCAAGGAAGAGATGTGCAGAAGAACTATCGACTTGAATAGTTTCTTTTCCAAAGAAGAAGATCGACCCAAGAAGCCTCGTTTCCCTCATGGCACTGTGACGAGGAAGGTAAAACTTTTAAAACTGTGAGTGCTGTCCATCTGGCGCGAGCCATAGAAGAAGCTTACGGGAAGCTCCAAGCGGTCGTGCGACAGAGGAATGGAACGATTCTTTTTGAAGCGCGTACCGACGTTTTAAAGAAAATAAAAACTTGCATATGTTTGACACAAAATTTCGCAAAAAATACTCATGTTTTTGAAAAATTGAATATGACCTTATTTGAAGATCTGTTTTGTATGAACCCATTTCATTGAGAAAAAAAATTGTATCTTCATATTTGTAGATGTATGAAGACGCCGAAAAAAAAAATAATTATTTGAGGTTTCGTAAAATCAGAGTTTTCAACCAACATGAGACGTGCGCCATTCTCTTAAATGACCTTTAGACTAACCAACAACAAAATTTAGTCGAAATTGGAGGCGCCATTTTTTTGAAAATTTTGAAAATGTCTCGGGTTTCATGTAAAGTACTCCCTAAAATTAAATTACCTGTTTCAAATGCAAGGGGCCACACCATCAACCAGATAAATGAGGGAATATCAATTTTGGAGAAAATTGGCGGAACGGTTTAGTAGCTAGCTTCGTTCACAGAGAGACGGACAGACGATTTGCTTTCAATTGGTTTTTTCGGTATCAAGGACCCATAATACAGGGATTCTGGCTGCACCACGTGCTTGGGGATTTCCCCCCCTTAATTTAGCAACTGAATTTATCCACTTTTCGTTATCAGGACCCGGCAATGAATTTTTTTCTGCCGAAAATCCGCCGTTTTTTCGCTGCAGCATTACGTCACTTTCCCTATGCGTCCGTATATGGAAAAAAAAAACGTGCACTACTGGTCGTGGTCACCCCAACGTATCACCTGATACGAGTAACGTCATCTGTTTATTCTTGTCTTCACCCATCGTTTACCGTCTTCTGCTCTCTTCGTGAGACAAAAATAAAATTTGACATTTTATGACATGAATTGACATTTTATGACATGAATTTTGATTGTCCAGTGTAAATTTTTGTAAAAAGTTATTCTTTCATACTTGAAGATGTAATTCAGGGACTACTGTGAATTGATGTCTTAGGTACTCTGCATCCTTTCGAGCTACACTTCAGAGAAAGCAAAGAATTTAAAAAAAATAAAAATTGATGCCTAAAACACGACAATTCTCCCTTTTCAGTGTAAACTCTTAACACTTCTCATGTAAGTTTATGACAGCGTTAACAGACATATTTTTCGAATGGGGTCAGCGCCTAGTATTACAAAACAAATGTGAATTAACGCTGGCTATCAAATTGATAATATATCGATTCCTAAATAAATCAAACAAAAACATAAATTATGTATTGTTTCCCCAACTAGACCACTCTTGCCCAGCTTCTTATACACCATCACCGTGCTAGCTCGTATTTCTTGGGTTCGTCAAATGACTATTGGTTACAAAATGTCACGCAATCCGCTTTCCATATGGAAGGCGAAAACAATCTGAAAGTTCTTAATTCGTGATTGCAAGATTGCACAATAATAATAAGTTTTTTTGGTAACAGCATCAAGCAGATTTGACTGTATTAACTGTACTGTTTGATCAAATTTTTAAAAAAATCACACAACTATACAACCCAAAATAAACAGCTCGTTCGAACCATACCCCAATCCCTGTTCCTCAATGGGGTATATGGCGCCTCACAGGATCATCCCGTCGTCAAGCGGCACTGTCCATTACCTCGACCCAACCTTAGGGTGAGCAGTTACCAATAATATTCCTGATAATATTTCGAACTGCTGTTTGAATCACACGCACGGCACAAAAACCAGCGATCTGTTCACTCCGAAATCTGGAGCTCTAATCATATAAATGCACCTGCCTCTCGTAATGTTATTTTTCTCTGCTGCTATGGCGTCTTGTTTACATGTGTTTTGGATACGTTACTACGGTGTCTTATTACGCCTCTAGGCATTGTGTACCCTACATTTATTGACAGTTAATATTATTTACTGTTCCCTACGTATTGGTGTATCACAGTATAAAATATACAGTGTATAAATTTCGTTTCTCGCGAGGCTAAAGCCTGTGCACGAACCTGCAAATCACAATATACAGGTGAGTCAGGTAATTTTAGCACCTTCTGTAACTTTTGAACGGTTGAAGTTATTGCAATGCAGTTTTCACGGAAGTGCATGAGGGAAAGGGGCTAATTGATACGTGCATTAATTTCTATTTTATCACTTGTATTTTACGAGATTTTTTAGGTAACTTTGTTTTTTCAAATGGAACTATACATATTTTTTCAATTCACCATGACGAGCGTAAAAAGACGAATCCAATGATGTACATATTACCATATGTTAGATAAGCATTTTTTTAATTAATTTTGATTTCTGCGACTGGGGTTTAACGGACATTTTGAATAGTCCACCACACAAGGTCACTCAGCGCTCCACCAGCACACGCGCTCCCGGGGATGAGAAGGGAAGGGGAGGGACCTTATTTGAAGATACGAAACATAGTATTCCAAATATTCACAAAACCATTGCAGTTTTTTCTTGAACTGTGCTTTTCATCCTTCCGCATTTTCAGATTTTCATCTTTCTTTGATTGAAGGAATTAAAGGATGGAAAATGAGGATTTGTCATAAGTTTGTATTGTAATAAAATTGTTTATAACTTCAACTCCATTTAATGGGGTTTCATAAGATACGTATTAATGGGATCTTGAAACAAAGGACAATAAGAGTAAATAATTAAGACTACAAAAAATATTGCATATTCTGAGCAAACAATTTCATTGTTAATAAGAATAATAATAACTTAGGGATAGAAATAATCTTATTTCAATACATACTACTTGAAACAAATCCGTATTTTCAATCCCTAAGAAACACAATATATCTGAAAATGGGTCAGGATGGAAAGAATAGTTCAGGAAAAATGCAACAGTTTCGTGAATATTTTTCGTATCCTCAAGTACTAAAATCCCTTCCCTTTCCCGAACCCGCGTTTGCTGGGGGAGCGCTGCGTGACCTTGTGGGACTGACAGTTACAATGAAAATATCCGTTAAACTCTAGTCGCAAAAAAATCACATTTACTCAAAAAAATGCTTATATAACATATGACAATATTTATATCTTTGGATTTGTCTTTTAACGCTTGTCATTATAGACTGAAAAAATATGTATAGTCCCATTTGAAAAAACAAAGTTACCTCAAATATCTCGTAAAATACAAGTGATAAAAGAGACATCAATACACATATCAATTAGCCCCATTCCCTCATTCACTTCCGTCAAAACTGCATTGAAATATCTTCAACCGTTCAAAAGTTACAGGAGGTGCTAAAGTTACGTGACTCACTCTGTATAATGAGTCTCCGTAAATTGTTTTACATTTTTATAATGAAATTGACATTTTAAGTAAATGATAAATAGGCATAATACAAAGCATCGAGAAAAACAATATAAATTAAATAAAATAATATAAAAAATATACACCACTTATAACTTAAGAATACGCATCGCATATACAATTTAATTCGTAGTAAACGAAGAAATAAAATATTGGATAATAAATCGAAAAAAAATAACAAACGATGGACGATAGGAAATAATTGTCCATGAAATAATTGCCATGTCAGAGATAATTTTTTATGGATAATATTACAGGATAACAGGAGCTCAGGTAACAATAGTTTTCAGGACATCCTCACGCAAATCAATCAACCAATTGTTTACAATTATTTTGGTAGAGGTATTAGATGTACTCAAAACTTTCAAATCATTTGGAAGTTAACTTTATAACTAATATAAACATAATTTATTCTACTTATATCGATTCTGAAATCACTAGTTGTAATGATTTGACTCTCTTATCGACCCTTTCATTTTTATACAAAGTTTGCAAATAAAATTGTACAAGATCTCTGCAAAAAAGATTTTCTAATGTCAATAATCCTACCTACTCAATACAAAATATCAGAGGAATATTTTTGTCTTTTTTATATATGTATATGTTTAATGATTCTTTTTTGCATATTTATCAAGGGCTTCATAGAATTTTCCTGTGCTTATGCTCCAGTGATTACGCCATACGTATCTATAGAATCATACCACACAGAATTACCATACCACCAGAATTACACCATCTAATAAATCATTAGGTGGTGTTTAGTACTAAAAATTTTAATTTTATAAAGAAATTATTGAAGATATTGTCATTTATTTGCAATTTTTGTTACATGATGCCTCCATTTTAGATTACTGTCTATGTAAATGCGTAGGTATTTAATATAAGAAATCCTTTTTACCTCCAGACTTGTACAGTTTACAGTGTTGCATGAGCTCACATGCATCCTCAGACTGCAATGTTTGGGAATACTGTCCAAATAGCTTCCATATGTAACAAACAGTCTTTGTTATATTGAGACTAAGGTAATTGTAACTCAACCATTTTGATAAACCCAAATTTTGTTCAGCCTTTTGTTTTACTTCTGTCCACGACTTATCTTTAACTATGACGCAAATATCATCAGCAAAAGATATTAAATCTCCTTTCGGCAAGATTTGAAAAGTGTCATTTATTTACAATGTGAAACATAGTGGTTCCAATATTGTTCCCTGAGGAACATCATAAGTGACGACACGTTCTCCACTAGCTACGTTATTTAATTTCACTATTTGTTTACGATCACTCAGATAGCTTTAAATTATACTTGGGTTTTTATTTCTTGGTACGAGGGGGCTTGTTTTCACGATGGTATATCTCACTGTATTTCGCGACTTAAATATTCCGAGCGCAAACGGCAGGGAGCCGTGAGCAAAGGGAAAGTCCAAACCTTGTTAACGGTCTGGTTTGGGACCGGGGTTTTATGCAGGTAGTTCAGACCGGGACGCGACAGGATGCGATTTTGGATGTCTACCTAATTAGGCCGAAAGAACTTTTCATATCTTGTGAAGTTGTAGAGGGTATTAGTGACCACAAAGTGGTTCTCCTTGACTTAGACGGAAATATTTCACGAAAAGGCATTACAATAGGAACGAAAGTATGGCAATACAAGAAAGCAAATGTAGGCGGGCTGCAAGGTTTTTTTAGGGAACAATATGACCGCTTTCTAAGAACAGAGGGAGGTATGGAAGAAATATGGGGCGTGTTCAGAGATATTATATACGAAGCTTTGCAAAAGTTTGTTCCGTGCAAAATTCTAAAAAATAATCCGGATCCGGAATACTACAATGCACAAATTAGGAGAATGAAGAGGACGAGAGAAAATTAGGAGAATGACGAGAAAGGCATTTAAGAACAGAAAACGCAGTAGCGAGCATATGAATATTTTTCGAAATCGTTCAAAAGAATTGGAGCGCGAAAAGAAAATTGCTCAGGAGGCATATTTAAAGAATATTCTAGATGGGAAGGGAAATAACTGGACAGGTTTTTATAATTATGTTCGTAGAAGGAAAGGAAATAAAAAGGATATCCCAGTTATTTGCGAAAATAGAAACACGCTAATTACTGACAATCGGGCAAAAGCGGATGCATTTAATAAGTATTTCAGTTCGGTTTTCAAAAATAGTACGGACCATCCAATTATTCAAGGGTCTTTGGTTGCGAATCAGTTTAATATTGAAGTAAACGTTCTATGGAATAAAGTAAAGTCTATGAAAAATGGTAAGTGAAGGGGTCCAGACGACGTTTCTACGAATTTAATTAAACTAGGAGGAAAGGTAATACCGTACCTAATTAGGATTTTTCACGTGTCTTTGAATAATTCAAAAGTACCTGAAGATTGGAAATTAGCTTTTGTCGTACCAATTTTTAAAAGTGGTGACAAAACTAAATTATGCAATTATAGGCCGGTAAGTCTTACGTCAGTGGTCTGCAAGCTTATGGAGCACCTAGTTGGGAGTTACATTAAGAAAGAATGGGAAATTAAAAAATGTCTCTGCGATGGGCAACACGGGTTCAGGAGTGGTTACTCATGCGAAAGTCAGGTAGTCACGCTATTTCAGGATCAAGCACATGAAATTGACGCGGGCTGGAGTGTAGACGCAGTAGTTATAGATTTTGCCAAAGCGTTTGATGTCGTTCCACACGATCGGCTTGTACAGAAATTAATGAATTCAGTCATAGATACCAGGGTGGTGGCGTGGATTAGCGAGTTTCTGCGAGAAAGAAAACAGAAAGTCCGAATTGGGCAAGACTTACCTTCCGGGGCAAGCGTTACGTCAGGAATATCGCAGGGGAGTGTCATTGGACCCCTTCTATTTCTAGCTTTCGTCAATGATTTGCCGGCGCAATTAACCTCAAATGTTCGGCAATTTGCAGACGATTGGATAATATATCGTAGTATTAATTCGAAAAGAGATGAAATGCTGCAACGGGATCTTGATGCGTTATATTACTGGGCGGAATATAATGGAATGTCCATAAATAGCTCTAAAAGCAAATTAATCACTTTTGGCCCCTGCCAATTATGACCCGTGTCATAATTACAGTGAAACAAATTACTGTTTAAATAATGACATTATTCCGAAAGTTTCCTCGTGCAAGTACCTAGGAATTCATTTTGATAGTAAATTAAGTTGGAAAAAACAAGTAGATTTTGTTGTAGGGAAAGCCTCGAGATCACTTCACTTTGTAATGCGCATTCCGAAAATGATTACGGCAAACGGGAGGGAAATTGCTTATTTATCTCTTGTTCGTCCAATAATGGAATATGGAACAATTTGTTGGGATCCACACAAAATTATGCAGTGTAAACACTTGGAAAGGATTCAGAATAGGGCAGCTAAATTTACTTTCAGGAACAAGAAAATGGAAGGGTGGGATTCACTCAATAACTGGCGATCAGTAGCAAGACTGCGCCGTGTATAAAGCTTATAATGGTCATCCAGCTTGGAAAGAAATTAATCGGCGGCTATGTATTCCTACATACATCAGTAGAGTGGATCACGGGTACGGGTAATTTAAGACAGCAGAGAACGGATGTCGGGAAATTTTCTTTTACAAATCGAACGATTACAGAATGGAATAGATTGCCTGCAAAAATCTTTGAACCCTTTCCTCAAAGCGTTCAACAGTTTAGGAAATTAATTTAGGGTATTATTAAGTAAATGAGGGAGAATAGTGGGTTATATAGCGATGCACAAGTGTTCTAGTGTGAAGTGAGGTGTCGTGCAGAGTGTGGCGTTATACGGGTGTAATCAAAACATAGATGAGAGTGGGTTGTAATAACAGTGAGTTTATTCATAAACTAGACCGTAGTCACAAATACCAAATTTCACTGCTTACAATTAACTAAATAGATCCCACTACTAGGAGAGATTTTAATCGAACGGCTACCACACTGCTCTACATCTGAGACATAATGCATATAGCTCGTCACGACAATGAATTGCCGACCACTTGCCGACGTGCGCCACTCGCACAACTGCCCGCCGACGCTGCTGAGAAAACAAGAAGAAAGAGCGAGTACTTTGTGCAGCTTTGTGAACGCACGAAAGTGCAATGCGCGTTCACGCCACTGCGGTGCAGCCATTCCTACCCTTACGGGCGTCTATGGCCAATCCTGTAACATGAAAAAGAGCAGAAGTTCAGAACAATAGCCAACTGGCGCGCGCATTGCGTGTGCAGAAATAAAAAGTTTTATGTTTCAAGTCTCATTTAGCTGTTTCAGATTTCTCTCACTCCAGAAAATGCTTCGGTCGCTTATACTTCGCCCATTGTTCGGGTTGATATGAAGCGAGCGAGAAAAAGAGTGTTTTCCGAGTCAGCGGCGTCTTTGAAAAATTTTGTTGTTATTTTTTTAATATGTTCTATGAACAATGGCATTGATAAATCGCGATGTAGAACTTTTATAGGAATATACCTTGGGGCGCAGAAGGCGGCCCTGAGGCATTCATTTTGAACTACTTGCAGTTTTTTCAGATGTGTTTCTGCTGCAATTGCCCATCTCGGGCATGCGTAGTCCTTTTGCGGCATAATAATTGCTTTATAAAGCGTGAGACAGCCGTAGATAGTTTGCTCCGCTTGTGAAACAAGCTTCGCAATCTGCCTTTGGTCTGCCGCGCTTTCTTTTGCACGTTTTCTATGTGCAATTTAAATGTAAGTGGGCTATCTAGCGTAACGCCTAGATATTTAACATCTTTGCCCATTTAATTTCGTCTCCGCATAGCGCGAGCGACCTCGGCTGTGTGAATCGCCATTTCCGTGTGAAGAGCACCGCAGCACTCTTACCCACGTTGACTTTGACCCGCCACAGCTTCAGCCACTCCTGGATCTGAAGTAAATGCTGATCCAAATACTTCTGAAGGAGCTCGATTCTTTTTGACGTAGCTATTACAGCCGTATCGTCAGCATACAAGGCGAGTTCCGTTTGCGGGTGCGTAGGAATGTCACGCACGTACAGGCTGAAGAGCGTAGGAGCTATCACGCTCCCTTGCGACACTCTGGCCCGCACGGCGCGGCTTGTGGATTTGGCATTCAGAAGCGTGGCTTGAAACGTTCTGTTTGCCAGGTATGAATGGAGAAGGTGCAAAAGGTATGAAGGGAAGTTCATGGTTTGGAGTTTGTGTAGGAGACCGACGTGCCAAACCTTGTCAAAGGCGCTGGCGACGTCGAGGAATACTCCACCTGTAAATCAGCCTTCATTGAAGTTGCGTCTTATGCGGTCCGTGATTCGCACAAGCTGATGCGGTCCGTGATTCGCACTATGCTGTGTTTTGCACGGAAGCCAAACTGCTCCTTATTGATGAGAGAATTTTCTGTATTAAATTTCAGAATTCTGTTTAGTATTAATTTTTCACAAAGTTTTCCGACTGTATTAAGAAGGCTTATTGGCCTATACGACTCGGGGAATTTGGGATACTTTCCCTGCTTATGAAAGGTAAGCACATGCGCGTGCTTCCATTGACTCGGGAAGTGCTCAAACATAAAAATTTCATTAAATAAGGCTACCAAAAACACTATGGCTTGCTGCGGCATCTTCAGGACGTCGTTTGTGATGCCGTCGAGACCGGGAGCTTTTTTGGCTTTTAGCTCCGCGATGGCCGCTGCTACTTCAGCTTCTGTAGTGAAACTCGACTCGTCGGCGGGCGCGTGCAGTGCCGCCGTCGCCGTTTGTTGCACTTCGACAACGTGCGGTAACGGCGGCGACTCCTCGACCGGCTGAAACTGAGATTCTAAGACATTAGCGAGGAGTTCAGCTTTCTCCTCGTTGGATTCCGCGATCTCTCCTGCGCTGTTCTGAAGCGGCGGCACTGTAATCGGCGTTCTGGAAAGCGTTCGAGATATTCTTCATAGCGAATTGTCCTCAGGTTTGAGGCCTGAAAGAAATTTATCCCATTTCTGATTGCGGTAATCCGCTAATTCCATTTCCACTTTGCGTTTCAATCGATTTAGCTCCCGCTTGTCAGCTGGGTGTCGCGTGCTCTGCCACACTCTGCGCGCTCTGCTCTACCTGCAAATTAAATTAAGTAAATATGGGGTTAGTGGCTGCTCCTTTTCAGAGGAACGCTGCTTCTCTGCTGCAGCGTTGAGGCTGTCAGTCACAGCTTCGGCGAATTTTGCTGCTCCAGCTTCTATCTGCTGCGGTCCTGAAAGAGCAGACGCGTCAGAAATGCGCTGCTGCAGCTCCGTCTAAAATTGTTTCCAATTAGTGCGCCGCTTCTGCGTCGTGGGTGCAGTAGACAGCGCCAGGCCACCGCGTCTCATGTCCGCTATTATGTGGAAATGGTCAGAGGAGAGTTCGTAATTGATGGAGAGTGTGGGCGGGTCGTGGATGTTTTGACAAAGTGCAATGTCAAGAACATCTGGTTTGTTGTTGGAGTTGTAAGGAAAGTAGGTGGATGATGAAGGTGCAAAGATCTCGCAGCCATTTGCATCAGCGACAGCTTTCAGCTTACGGCCGCGCGGGCAGGTGATGCGGGAACTCTAGGCCGTGTGCTTGGCGTTATAATCGCCTGCTACGAGTGTTGGAGTTGTGTTTGCCTCTCCTAGTTTTGCAATATCTGCAGCTAGTTGGGGGCACGTTTCCGCGGAGCGGTCGGGACGGGCGTAGAGAGAGACAAGTCGCAGCGGCCCGCGCTCCGTCTGTACGACAACAGCAGTGGCCTCGGCGTGCTGCACCTGCGGGAGAACTGTATCATAGTGATTAATGTTGCGTCTTATGAGTATTGCAGTTCCGCCTCTGTTGGCGACCGTCGTGTTAGCTGCTTGTGCTGCTCTGTCGTTCCTGTAGCAGATGAAGCCTGGAATGTTAAAAGACAGATGCAGGCTCAGCCATGTTTCACCCAGCATCATTACTGAAATATTGTGCCGAACGAGAAAGCTGTGAAGCTCTGTCTGCCTCGCATGCGAACAGATTCCGTTGCAGTTCCAGAACGCAACGGGGCCGCAATTCCTATAGAAAGAAGTAGCCATTATTTAAGGGGCGGGACGTGGTGTGGGTGAGGACGGGCTCGCCTCCCTCGACGCTCCCCCCGCAGCAGCCACAATCGCCTCGCGTGAGTGCAGCAATAATTGCTGCACAACAACACGCAGAATGATCTGCGGCCACTCCCTGGGTTTGCAGCCGGAGATGGCTCGCATCAGCGCAGGCATGACGCGCTCCGGAGCGACCCCGTTTCGGGCGAGGTCCTCCAGCGTCGCGCTCTTCCCGGGACCCGGGGAGTGGGCTCGCCTCCGCCGTCCGCCTCCGCTGCTCCACGCGCACAGCCCGCTCCTCGCGGGCCGCGGTGGCGGCCGGCGGTTGGCGCTCCCGGGCGGGCCGGGCCGGGCCGGGGGCGTGGTACCAGGGCGTCCGCGTAGGAGCGCTCCTGGCGACGCTGCTGCCGCTGGGCGCGCGGGCGTTCGCGTCGCTGCGAACGCTGAGGCCGCGGTGATTGCGGCTGCGGCGGCGCGAGTGTTCGCGCTCCCGTGAGGGAGAACAGGACGCCTCCGACTGCGTGTCGGGCGCTCGCCTCTGCTGAATGCGACCGCGCCTCTCGCGATCCCGCTGCTGGCGCCGATGCCGCTCCCGCTGCGCCGGGTTCCCCATGTAACAACGGCGCTTGAATTCGGGGCAACCCCGATACCTTGCGCCGTGGTTATCGCCATTGCAATTAGCGCTATGGCGCTTCCCTGCGGGGGCGTTCGCTCCCAGAGGGCAATGGGCGACGTCGTGAGCGTCGCCGCATTGACTGCAGCGCGTGCGGCGCCAGCAATTGCGTGCCACATGCCCGAAATCCAGGCAATTGTGGCATTGCGTGGGCCCGCGCGGTGGCCGATACAATTCCACGCGCACGCGGAGCCCACGAATAGCATCAACCTGTAAGAGCGCCCGGTGGCGCTCCGTATCCTGCAATGATGAGCGGCAGCACCCTGCCGCGTCGTCCCGGCCGCTGGCTGGTCATTTGCTCCAGCTTGGTAACCTGGAAGCCAAGACGGGCCAGGTTATCATGGAGCATGTCGAGCGAAAGCTCCAGCGGTATGCCCCGAAGGACGCACCGCAGCACTTTCGCATTTCCTGTGGAGTATGTATGATACTCCACAGCTCTCTCATCGAGGGCGGCGAGCGCATCCCGGTACCCCGTTTGAGAGGCGCACCGAACTCGTATGGCGTCACCGGCCATGTCCGCGTGATTTCGCACCTGATTTCAGAGTCACCGCAGGCCGTATGCAGCCCCTCAAGGAGGCCGAAAATGTCTGCCACCCCGTAGAGAAAGATGGGGGGGCGGGCGGCGGCGGCGGACGACCGTGAACTCGCCCTCCCCGTCGTCCTCGTCCTCGCCGGCTGGCGCAGGAGAAGCGGTGGCTGCGCCCGCTGAGGCGGGCGGCGTCGAGGTCGCGCCGGCGGTGCCCGCAGTGGCGGGCGTCGGCGTCGGCGGTAGCGGCGTCACGGCGGCCGGTGTATCGGCGTCCCGCGCGGTGCCCGACGTGGATGGTCCCGCATCCGCTGCAATCCTCCTGCGAACAGAAGGAGATTGCGAACAGATCCTGTCCGTGGACGGGGAACATTGGCGTTTCACCGTCCCCCTCTCAAGCCGTAGCGCGACCCTTCCGCGTTCCTCGCTTCCTCCCCCCGTAGGGGTCGAGAAGGAGAGCGCGGGAGATGCCGGCGTCGATGACATCTCTGCTCTTTTCTTAAGAGCCCTAAAAAGGGCTGTTTAGTAAGATGCCCTGAAGAGGCAAACTTGGCTTTTTGTTCTTAGAGCCCTTAGAAGGGCTGTTTATTCCCGCGGCGACCAGAACTCTTCGGCGGTGCGTCTGTCCTCCGCAGCGGCCAGGTAGTGAATCCAGAAGAAAGAAGCATTGTCTCGCGCCGTTATATAGGCCTTCCGCCGCCCCCATTGCCTCCGCGCCGTATCCGCGCTAGGCAGAAATTCCCAATGCTTCATCCTCCGCGCCCTTTGTTCAACTACCTGCTCTGCGCAGGTACTCACCGTTTGAGCGCGCCACGACGCTACAAGTGTATAGCAGATAAATAAAGAAGGAAATGTTTTCAGGTCTTAGTGAAGTGAAGTGCAGTGTGATCCTATTTATATAAACATTCAGCGCGGAGTTAGAGTATAGAAGTTGTTTTCTTTCTTTTTCTTTTCTCTCTTAATGTAATTTAATGTTTAATGAATCAGTCAGTTTTTATATTATCATTATTATTATTATTTTACCATTATTATTATTATTTACCATTATTATTATTATTATTATTAGTATTATTATTAGTAGTAGTAGTAGTAGTAGTAGTAGTAGTAGTAGTAGTAGTAGTAGTAGTAGTATATAACTAGCGTACCCGTGTGAGAACTCTCGCATGGTTAACCCCATCCTTTTCCTATCCATTTGTCAATCCTTTTCATTAAGAAGGAGAGTTGTTAATGAAACGTGTTTGTTTAAAAAATGTGTAATTGTAACTTCGAATGTACTTTTGTACTTAATTCTCATGTATTTACAGAATATTAAACAAAAATAACAATGCAATTGAGGTTGGAAACAAATTTTCAATAAAGGTTTATTCAGCTTTACAGCGAGATGTTCTTGGAACAATTCATATTTCTTTAAAAAACATTTGAATAAATTATCCAGTCTTTCTCAAGAGTTAGCTTTTCGCTTTCTTTCGTAGTCACAAAAACATTAGAAAAGGGTTTTACTCTTGAGAAAGCTTAGTAAAGTAGTGCGAAATACTGGATCGGGCTAGTTCACCCCTATTCTTTGCAATATTATTTAATTTTCCTTGATTTGTTAAGAGGAACAAAGGGGGCTTTGGAGAGTCAGAGTGCCAGCTTGCTAAGGTGCGGAAATTGAAAAAATTATTTGTATACTAAAAAGCTTTGGATTATTTTCTGCGTTGTTACGTATCTCAAGAAAAGCAATTCCGAGCCGAAAAATAATCAAACTAATATTTTCACCTTTGAGTAGTAACTACCATTTGTTACCATTAGAAACAATTGGGCTTAGACTTCACTTCGGTACATGGGAATGTTGCTCAAACGGTGTTTCCATTATCTTAACGAACCAACACCTTGAGTTTAACAACAAACACTATATTATTTACAATATGAGTTTGCAGCTGGGCGTTGATGTACATACTTCTAGATACCGCCAACATTTAAATCGTGTGATTGGGCTGTGATCGTTTGTAGTTGTCCAGTGACTTGTGCTTCTCGTTCCATAATTTAAAATTTATTCAGGTATTGTAGGCTAGCACGTTTTGATTTTTCTTTTTCATTTATTTCAAGCTATTTTACTTAAGCTAATGTAAAAAGTTTGTTCTTTGTGTTGTGCCGTAGCACACGTTTTCCCCTACAACCTCCGCGTAACCGTGCGAGAACTCTCGCATGTTAAACCCCACACTCATCCCTATTTCCATTGTAAGAAGGAAAGTTGTTGACGAAACGTGTTTATTTGATTAAAAATGTATAAAGGTAACTTGCAATGTAATAACACAATATCAAATAGAAACCAATGCAATTGGTGTTTAAATACATTTTCAATAATGATTTATTCAGTATCATGGAGAGATTTCTTGGGACAATTCACAACACTTCCTTGAAGATATTTGAAGTAATTATTCAATATTCTTTGATAGTTAGCTTTTAGCTTTCGTGATAGTCACAAAAAATATTAGCTTTTTACTTTTGAGAAAGCTACGTGTCTGCTCCCGTTGACTTGAAAATTTCATCGAATGATAACGAAAATATTGGTACACGTAAAACACAAACACAGTCTTCACTCTTCACTGTTCACCCACATCACTCCACAATTGAGTACACAGCACTTAGAGACCATCGCAAAACGTTAATTGATTAGTTACACTACACGTAAAAGAAACAATCTTCATTTGTATCAAGCAACTATAATAGTACTTCTAGTTGTTGCTGGAGAGCAAATCTGGAATTAATGATTATGCAAATAAACCTAATTAGACTGCACAAACCACGGTGTATACAGAAAGCGTAAATATAAGATTGAGGAATCTAAGCCTTCTAAGCGTGTCGTCACAAAAGTGGCTACCAGCATCAAGGGCTGAAATATTGAGGAGGCCTTGAAATATTGAAGCGCGGAACCGAAAATTTATTTGAATGTCGAAGAATGTCTCATCTCATAGATTATGGTGTGAAAATCTTTTCTTTGTGGCCTGTGGCCTCAAAATTTTAGCTTTTAAGGCCCTAAAACGCTTGGTTGAGGAGTTATTTGACGAAAAATTGGCAAGTGTTGCGGGTTGCATTTGACTTGAATATTTAGATGCGTTTTTTTAAACTAATCCTTCATATTTTTAAAGTCAAAGTGCAATTCGTCAAGTCTCCGTGAAATTCTCTTTCTTCTCACTTCACCTCATTTATAAAGATTGGTTGCGTGTGAGAGCCGCAACGGAAAGGCTGAAATAATACTGAAATAATACAGAAGACGATTTGCTAGTTATATTACCTTATTATTATTATTATTATTATTGTTATTATTATTATTATTATTGGTATTAGTGTTCTATGTTACTGAGAGACTGTGTATTTTGATATTTTTGTAATTAGTTGTCACAATTACACGCAATTGCAGTTTAAATAAATCTATTTCGCGTCGTTCTCGGTCGTGCCGCTAGGAGTTGCATGATCGCCAGCACTGCTCGATAAAGTCGCGATCATGCGATTCCTAGCAGCACGACCAAGAACGACGCGAAATATCGTGAGATATTCCATCGTGAAGACAAGCCCCCATGCGCCAAGAAATGATAACCCAAGTATATAAGCAATTCCGCGAAAACCATATTTACAGTGTTTTCTCATGACAGTGTCAAATGCTTTAGCCAAAGTCAAGGTAAATAGCTAAACAGGGTACAATTTTATCATTTGCATTACATATCTCATTTTTACAGTTTTAACGGCATCTTGAGTGTAAACTTTTGAAAGCCAAACTGGAGTGTGTTTGTAATATCCATGTCTAGCTAAATAATTATCAAATGTTACCTTCGAAAGTTTTTCGAAAATCTTTGCAAAATTAGAAATTAGTGAAATATGTCAGTAATTAGTAGTTGTCTGTATCACCTGATTTAAAGATCGGAATAATTGGAGCATTTTTAGTGTTCAGGAAAAACATGTCTTCAATACTTTTATTGTATATATAAGTTAATGGTTTAATAATATATATTGCGAAACACGTTTAATGAATAGAATCGAAATGTGATTCACACCAGCAGATTTTTTATTACTAATGGTATTTAAGATGTTCAATATTTCGTTTTCCGTAGTAGGTCTAATAAAAATAGAATCTGGGGGTGATTAGTCAGAACTCAGTGAAGTCTCAGATAGTGTGACATTCATTTTTTCAGCTACAGAGTTGTCGAGAAACTTTGTATGACATTGTTTAAAGCACGTATACTAATAAATTTACAAATCGCCGTAAATGCAAATATTAACAACGTGAGAAACAAGTCAAAAAATTACATTTTTGTAATTTTTGAAAAAAACAACAGAATAGAGCAAATTGATGTTTATGTCATCTGATAGAATACATTTAACACTATTCCTTCCAAAAGTTCAAAGAAAAATATGGATTCTGGCTACACTATATGTTAGTTTTTTTTTCTTAATTTAGCAAATGGATTTATCCACTTTTTCGTTATCAGGGCCCAGAAATGAATATTTTTCTGCCGAAAAATCGTAGTTTTTTTCACACAGCATTACATAACTTTCCCTATACTACGTATATTACTCCGTATATACGTATGCATACGGGAAAGTAAATTATGGCAGATGGCAGAAAGAAAATTATTTCATTTCTGTATGAAAAGGTTAATTTAACCATATTCTTTGTAAAGTAAAGTAAGTGATATTTCAATTTCATTAATTGTACCACTTATTTCTGAACACACATTCAAGTAAATATTCCGTCTTTTTAATACTAAATTGAATCCGTTGGACACTTTTTAATGTGAATTTAATTGGCTATGAGGGTCATGTGAGTATATCTGGCACCTAGTAGTAAGATGTGAAGGGATACTTCCGTTTATTGCTCTGTGAACATAATGGTAATCGTTATATTATATTCTTGGCTGTCCGGGATGAGCCGCGTCTCAGTAGGTTTCACTGACGTTTCGGCCATCTTGCTGTGGCCTTCTTCAGAGCTAAACTGCTGCCGAGAGGCTAGCGTGTCGCATAGATATAGGACGGGGTGCAGGAGCTGATAGGTCGCAGCGGCGACCAATGGGAGGAGGGCAGGTGGCCCGCGATTGGCGGAGAGGGAAAGGAGCGATACGGGAGACCTGATAATGTGGGGGGAGGGAGGGTGGTTGGAAAGGGAAGAGGATAGAAAAATGAACAGGATAGACACCTGGAAATTGCAACTGCGTGGTCGGAGACGGGAGAAAAGGCCGAAAGAAACCGGGCGAATAAGCAGCCACGTCATTGGTCTCCCCCCTCGCTCCTTTCCCTCTCCGCCAATCGCGGGCCACCTGCCCTCCTCCCATTGGTCGCCGCTGCGACCTATCAGCTCCTGCACCCCGTCCTATATCTATGCGACACGCTAGCCTCTCGGCAGCAGTTTAGCTCTGAAGAAGGCCACAGCAAGATGGCCGAAACGTCAGTGAAACCTACTGAGACGCGGCTCATCCCGGACAGCCAAGAATATAATGACTCCGGCCGCGGAAGCCTACGAATCTACATAATGGTAATCGTCTACTGCTGGTTGGCATGTGCTTGAAGAGTGATTCTCTACAAGACACAACAAAACAGCAAGTTTCTATTGTATTTAATTTCTCAGAATCGTCTTTGTGTCCCACTTTATAACTTACCTGACTTACGTAGAACTTTTCAGAGATTACAATGGTATTTTTTTTTAATTTGTAAACTGTTGATTTGGGGGTAAAATTAAAAAATTAAAATAAAATAGTTTTTTTTAAATTTAATGAATTCAATAAATACATCAAATGAAAGAGCATATTTTGTTATTTAATTTCACAAAAATATTAAATTTCTGTCACGATTATAACACGAGTTAAAAATGATTACGTTTAGCAATGCGAGGATTTTTTTTGAAAATTTTCAAAATTAATATAATCTCGAAAAATAATATTTATGAATAAGAAAAACACAGGTTTCATATTCTTGCTTATATTCTTTACAGAAAAAAAGTTTTAAAATCTCGGACATGAAGGTAAAATTTGCCCTTAAATTTGTGCGATTTGACATGGAATGGCCCGTTTGTGAAATGATTGCAATAGGTCAGTCAGAGAATATCCCCTTAACTTTTTCCAGAAATTCACAGTTCTCATGTAATTTTCTGGATCCTCATGTATGTTGGTAATATTGATAGAGGTATTTTATAATTTAACTTACCACAAATACAAATTTTACTTAACACAAATTACCTCTCATTAAGTTTCTAATAATCTAAAAAGTTTTGAAGTGAATACGAGCTCAAAGTTTTCACTCTGAAATGACATTTTCTTAAAAATTATTCCAAATTTTCCCTGAAAATTTTCAAATGAAGAGAAGTTTTGCTCTATGATGTTATGAAAGCCTCGTTTGAATTGAACCGCTAGAGGATCCAAAATTTAAACAAACTAGTGGTGCTTCCAACGCACATACTTTCTCGCTCTCCTTCTATATGGTCCTTAATCCTATTCCACTACTTCATAAACCAGCAAAAGTGTATTCTACCAGCAAAGGTTTTCCGTACCGAGACCCGAAATCCGGTACTCAAAGTTAACGTATCGGCACTTACACCTCTACGCCACGCTAGCACCGTGTGGGTCGAACAGAGCCATCAAAGAATCGAACCGACCTATAAAATGGTAAATGCATGATAAAGGAACAATTGATACGATGGTACATACGCTTTACAACTCCAAGAAGAGACGTAAAAAATTGTAAAGTTAAAAATTTGAAAAAATATATAGAGACACTTCCAGTACATTTATCGTAATTATTAATATTTGTGATTCAAATGGTTTCACATGGGTTTAAATAAAGTTTATCGAATTCTCAATTATTTCCCATGACAACAGAGAATTCTGACAAATAATATTCCGCGACCAGGTCACGAACCGCCGAAGCTTCTCTCGGAAGATCTGTACCAATCCTCGCTGATTAACCGCTGCGACCACAATGGAAAGGCATGAAATACCCTTATAAAACAGTAATAGAGTAGGTGGTTTCAGTTCTCGCATTAGAAAACGAAAATATCCAGAGTAGGTAAAAACATGTCCTTTATGCACTCAGGGAAGGTATCTGGGAACATCGTCATTCATAAGAGAAAAACAAGTTCAATTTATAGATTAGAAAACTAAGATCTCCGACAAAGTCTCTGACATTCTGTAGCACCACTATTTTTTTAAACTTTAGCAGCAGGTTTTATCAACTTTTTCGTTACCAGAACCATGCTATAAGAGTTTTTCTGGCGAAAATTCCCTGTTTTCCGCCGCACGATTACATAACTTTCTCTTCTTACGAAGTATTCATAAGGCGAGAAAGTAAAAAGGGATATATAAATGTTGTTTAACAATATAAAAATTCCAGGAAAGAAAACCAAACAATCATGTTAATTGAGAAAATTTCTAAATACATTTGAGGTATTTTGTAGAGTTAGTTAATTTTGAAATTAATTTTTATTAATGATTGCGAGAGTTTGTAAAGGTGAAAAAACTTCTATTAATATTTTACACAAGTTACAAATAAAACAGGGAAGTGTTGCTGTGGTTGTTGCACCAATAGTTCCAACAAATTTTGAATAATTTGGGCTTTTCTAGTGTTTTTTTTTCATTGAAAGTACAAAACACATTTTTATTTTACATTCCCTATTTTGTAATTTTAAGACAGAAGTTATAAATGAATTGTGTTAAATATAAATTATGTCAAAAAAATTAAAAATAGAATTCCTTAAGTTATTACTTTTTTACAATGAAATTTTATAGTGCATGTTTCTATTAATTGGTTTTTCTAATTCCAAACTCATTTTATAGGTTGGCTTACAAGCTGGACTTTTCCACGGAGGTAAATCCTTGACAGAGCCACAAAAAACTTCTGAGAAACAAGTCAGTAAAGAAGGGGAGTGTGAGTGGGAAGAAGAGCTGAACTTTGATCTTCAAGTTCAAAATATTCCTCGCATGGCACGTTTATGTCTCGTTGTGTATGAAATCTCAAAAACAGCCAAAGGTGTGAAGGCTCGAAGACTGAAAGACACAAAGCAGGTATGCTCTTTGATTGTAGACCTGAAGTTCTGTTTGAATAATTCAATTGGAGTAACTGATGTTTCAATCCAGTTCATGTTCATTGTTTCTTTTGCCATAATTTTGTTATTTGCAAAAATTATTTTTTATGTCCTACAGATGATTTTATCTAATACTTTGTTTATGGGCTCCAATACACATTATTATGCCCATTTTCCCTCAATTTGTTGTTGTGCGTAATTGTGGGTTAACAATGCTGTTTTATAAGATCTTACCAGTGAGAAGTAACTTACCATACCTAACTTTCATTTTCAGGAATTGTATATTAATCCCTTAGCTTGGGTAAATACTACTGTGTACGACTTCAAGAGTCAGTTGAAGTCTGGTGCTATGACACTCTACATGTGGACATATGCTGAGGACATGCAAAGTGATGATATTCTGCATCCCCTGGGCACAGTAGTATCGAATCCTAATGTAGAACATGCAACAGCACTCACTATTAACTTTCCTAAGTAAGAAAATGTTTATAACAATGCAAAAGTGTTTCTTTTTATTTGTTTTTAGTGTTGCACCAACTGAGATAGCTCAAGGCAACTGTTGCCACTGTAGTGACTCTGACCAGGAGCTCCTACGGGTTGATTCTCGTTGGTGGTGAATTTATGACACTAGCTACATAGTCAGATCGAATTTAGCTGCTGTCTGAAGAGAATTTTGAGTAGTCAGATGCTCTGATTGGTAGTTTTCTTTTGGTTTCTCCATCAGATGAAAGCTGGTGCCATGGTCCGTGCATAATCTTTTGTTTTTCATCCTTGAACTCTCTTCTATCCGTAGAGCTTACAGCTGGGCTGGGGTGGTGTCTTGCTAGTGGGTTATCCAGAAGGGAAAACCCTCCCACAAGCGAAGATATTGATCAATGCCAAATCTCACATTCTAGCAGCAGAGAATTATTGTGATACAATGTGCACTGCATTTTTCTAATGACCTTAGCAGTTGATCCACCCATGAGAACAAAATAATCAATCTAGTGTTTGCAAGGAATATATACTGACAACAAAATGCAATTCAAAAAATTGTTTAATTGAAGCTCTGAGCTCTAGATGCCACATCTAACTCCTTGTGAGAAATAAGAAGATAAGGTTTCAATATGAAATTGCTTGTCGTAGAGTTAAGAAGAAATGGCTCTCTATTATGTCATTTATTACTCCTGCACCTCCATACTTGCACAAAATGCAATCACAATGTGGAGAATGTTAGTGGTATTATCTTCTTCTCTCTCTCTCTCTCTCTCTCTCTCATTTTTAATGTGTCATTGGACTAAATAGAGCTAAACCCATCAATGTTAGCATTCTTGAGACAGTGAATCATTTAAAAATTTAATGCTAGGTGAATGTTTGGGCATGTTAGGAAGAAGAATTGCGAGGTTTAAGAAAAACAGTTTGCTTGCAGTACCAACCAAGTCTTCTTGGTCACATCTTTCAGTCTGCAAATACTTAATTTCACACTGCAATTGCTATGTGAATTTTACGGTGTCCACAGCAGATGGATGTACAAGTTTAATATTACTATTTATGAGCTAAATATATTAGGTTGCTTTCTAATAGTATTTGCACTGATGTGTTTGTTTGTACACAGTTCCATTTGAAGGCTGGAAAGAGAAAGATAACACCGGTCTGCATCATTTTTTGTGTCTGTAATATTTTATTCATTCCTTAATGCATTTTTCACACTGGTTTCAAATCTGCAATTGGTATTTTCGCATCATCTCCAGTTTTTTCTCTACAAGCCAATATATGTTTTTGACATTTGTGGTCTTTATTAGATGTTAATGTTAATTCGAAATATTACTTTTTTTAAACAGATTATCATAATTACTTGATTGATATAATTACATAATTATATGTTGAAGATAACTAACTTTCATCAATTTACATGAATAGAAAATTTAAAAATTACCCTAATATATTTTTCTAGAAATGTAGTGACATTGCCAAGACAAAGATCAAACATTACGAGTAGAGCATTTGTGAAGGCCAGCTATTACATTTATTTTAATATGAAATTGAGAGATGCAGACAACACATTTGTTCCATGGCTATGGCGTTGAACATGTGTTAAGTAGGCTTAGACATTGGAACAAGGGAATCGTAAAGGCAATTACCCTTGTTGTGTATTGTGGAGGGAAGGAAAGGTTTAACATATTGCTATTTTTGCATGATGAACTTACTCGTACAAGATAATTAATGTCTAGAGACTTTATTTTATATTGCAGAAGTAGACGGGTATCAAAGTTGCTAGATGATGGCTGACTTTTGTTGGGGACTGGAAAGAGATGAACGTGGAGCTACACATGAAAGATGCTTTAGTAATCATTTCTATAAATTAAATTGTCTTATATAAAAACCTTAAAATATAATAAAGGAAAGTGAAATAGCTACATTTATTTCAATCATTCGTATTTATGACTCACGAAAGATGCTTAGAAAAGATATAAGAAGGTACCGATTTTTCCAAAATATTTGTTTTTTTTTAATAAAATTTTCTATTAACAAAGATTGTGTTGAAACTAGCATGTGTTTAATTCAGTTAATACTTACCCTCATATAATCTGTGGATGTTTTCACATCTTTTATCAAGTTAATAACCCTCTACAAACAGAAAATATTTCAATGGTAAAAACAGTATGCGTAGTAGACATAGGATCTATAGTACAAAAGCTAGACGTGATTGAGGAAAACTAATATTATTTTCAAGTTCAGTGTGGTCAATTCCTATAAAAACCGTTGAAAAAACTGAAACATCATAAAATTTTTTTAAAAACGCAGGCCAGTGTAATTGACCTAGCTCCTGTGCCATGCACTTCAGAGCCTATTAGTCCAGTCAGTAGGTACTGAAAAAGGGGGGGTTACCTGGAAAAAGGTCATAAAAACTTTTTCTTTGAGTATATTGCATGTACCCAGGCACTAGTTAAAGCCTCAAGTTTTCGACCTCCCAGGCCCTGCAGACACAAAGCTATCACTTCCAGGCCCTGAGTAAAATTTTGAGACCAAAGGCCTCAAAGAAACGTTTCTCACATCCACAGGATGAGTTCTTCTTGAACATTCTATTACATTTTTGCTGGTCCGGCGCTTCCCAATATTTCCTCACCTTCTCAGAGAAGTGCAGAATCTGCAATTAAATGTGAATGAGAGGGACACAAACGGTGACAAACAGGGACAGGGTGAGGGAGGGAGAGACAGAAAGGGAAATGGGAGAGGAAAGAGGGAGATGAAGGACAGAGCAACGTCTGCCCGGTTTTCCTAGTTATCATTAAAACTTTGGGTGTATTTATGACAGTCATATATTAAGCAGCTATGCCTGTCATGGTCACTGTGCCTGCTCAGTACACATTATATGCGGTATGTGCATTGCAGGTTGCATAACGATTTTGTTTGTAGCTATCACTCCCTTCTCACCCACCCCTCTAGGGGTGTCTTAACCCCAGTGTATTCTTTTTCCTCATTGTAATTGCCCAGTATAAAAAAATTATACCAAATTCTGTTGAAATGACATTGTTCCCACGTTGAATAATTCAGCTGGAACACAAAACACACTCATACATATTTATCAATGTTTTTCCAAATATTTATTTTGGCAATGGGTACATTTATGAGGCAATGTTTACACAGGCAATGAGATAAATGATAGTATTACAGATAATAACTATATTTATTATATTTATTATTATTGATTATACTCTTAACAAAAATGTGTATGCACACATTTTTGAGAATTGAAAAAATAGCGTATTTTCGAAAATCTGTAGCTTGCTTGGTAATTGATTTCGAGAAATGTTTTATACAAAAGTTGGAGGAAATTTTATCTTTAAAATTTATTTGAAACTTTGTTCTACATGACTTACGGTTAAAGAGTTATAAAAAAAAAAACCGAAACGAGTCAGAAAAATTACTGGTTTTTCGGGCCTCTCGGAGTTAGCACAGGGCCTGGGAGGTTGAAAACTTGGGGTTTTAAGTAGTGCCTGGGTACAACATACAACATACTCAAAGAAAAATATTTTTAGGCCTTTTTCCAGGTAAAATGTACATACCAACTGGCTTTGTGCCTTCATCTGTTCCACAGTCCCCTCCCAAAATCATTTCCTCTGCTGCTCACTGACATCCATCTGCTCCCCAACTAACGCAACTTGCAGTTATGGGCTCCAGAGAAGCCAACTGAGTTGTGACTGCTTCGCAAGCCACCAAGTTAAGCATACATGCGATAGTGTTGTAGGAATAGGGTTCGAATGGACCTGGAACACCTGGAGAACCTAGAGATGTCCGAGAAAAAATAAAAACTGGAAGTCAGGGAATATTATGAAAATACCTTGAATTTTGTTTTGTCCAAGAAAAAACATTTGAACTTCAAAATAAAATAGTAATTGTTAAAGTATTTATGTTTTATAAGTAGTTTTTTGACAGTATTATAATTGTGATTTTTAAAAATTATTTTTAATGAATTTTATTTTAAATACTTTACATAGAGAGGTCGCCAGATTATTAGTTTTATAAATCCTTGTAAAGTACTTACATAGTATAGTGAAAGTATTATAATGCTGCAAGAAAAAATCAGTGATGTTTTGACAGAACAACTTGTGTTGTGAGCCCTTTATGTAGATAAAACTTGTTTTCCTATATTACTTTATAGAAAAAGGATAATAATTAACTAATTACTTCCTCTTCCTCTAATATGTTGGGTTGTCAGAATCTACATTCTGCGGGTCTTTGATAGCAAAATTGGTTTCCATCATCATTATCATCATCTTCTTCTTTTTCTTCATCTTTTTTCGATATATTTGCAGTTGGTTGCCAGTATTAAGAGAGTGTTGCGAAAGAACATGGCAAATGAATCCAGCGTCAACTGTTGCTTTTCCAAAGTTGCACTGGCAACTAGAGGTACTAGCAGCCACCGGCACTGTCGCTGCTGGTTCACATTATTATTATCTATTAATTTTATTTATTGCTAAAATACATGTCAATCATCATTGATGTTAGGTAAATGAATACACCTATTACCTGAATATGGTAAATTTGGTGGCTGACATTTAGCAATTTTTATTTAAACATTTGGTTGAATGGAAGGATAGACAAAGTGAAGTGAAGTGAAGACAAAATTGAAGAAGACTGTTCTAGACCCAGGATACTTGAGGTTTACAAATGCTACTCACAAGATGAAAAATTTGGATTGGTTTTGGAAGAGTCATTTTGGATTTCACAGATATCTAGTTAATTGGTAATGTTTATTATGATGTTTCTCAAAAACAGGTTCCGCTGATTTACAGACAATCATGCATATAAATTGGAATAAAGTTCAACAGTTCATAAACATAATTTATTCGAAATAATCTTACATGTACACAATGTTTGGGAGGCCTATTGCGTCTCCGTCATCAGGGGAGTTATAAATAATTAAAATAAGATCAAAATACATAACAATTAAAAATTAAATTCATAAAACCAGGGACCGTAAAAAGGTATTGAATACTCGTAAAAATACCGGTAAAATACTAGTATTTTTTCATACCGGTATTCTTTTATACCGGTAAAATACCTTTATAGGACGTCTATACCGGTATGGACGTCCATAAAGGTTTTCCCGATATTTTCAATGGAAATAGTGTCGCGTTCGTGCCCCACACGTGCTCGCGGTCCCACATGCACGCTCGCGCCCCCACTCACGCGTTGCGCCCTACATACGCGCTCGCGCCGCCACACGCGCGCTCGCGCCCCCACATGCGCTCGCGCCCCCAGGTGCACACGCGCGTTCGCGCCCCTCACACGCGCTCGCGCCGCCACACGCGCGCTCACGCCCCCACAAGCACATTCACGCCACACGCGCGCTCGCGCCTGCACGTGCTTTCTCTCTTTCGTTCTTCGCCTTTTCCTCTTTCGCTCGCTCGCTCGCTCGCTCTCTCTCTCTCTCTCTCTCTCTCTCTCTCTCTCTCTCTCTCTCTCTCTC
The DNA here is from genome assembly GCA_031308135.1 of Acheta domesticus. NCBI lineage: Eukaryota > Metazoa > Arthropoda > Insecta > Orthoptera > Gryllidae > Acheta > Acheta domesticus. Next base: position 65,364,515 of record JAHLJT010004567.1, read on the forward strand.
TCACACACACACACACACACACACACACACAGTACACATTCGGCAGGGCGTTTGTTGGGGCCAATGATCAAACATTCATCGCTCACATTTCAATCCTCCCCACTGCGAAAAGAAATTGATAGCCTGGAGTACGTTGAGTGCTTTATCCTGTGACGAACCGGAGACGCCCATGGGTCGAAACGCTGACCTCCGGAAACTGCCTACGCAACGGCGCAGCCCTCGTAGCTCTTACAAAGTGACAACTGCTTCCGAGAATGCATCGGCTTTACCAGGAACGTTACCCGTCTTATCAACGTATGTCAGATTTCTATCGCCTTCGTTCTTTCACAACTGATGTCAAAGGTCATATCCTGGCAGAGGCTGCAGGCCCGGCGGCGCGCGGCGATTTCTGCACTTCGAGAGGCGGCGAGTCGCAATTGTTGCAAAAATTACTTTCCATACTTCACAGCACTTAAACTTCATATTTATGAGTTCTCAACAAGATGACAAATTCATCTTGTACATACATTGTTCAGATGTACGTACAATGTACATCTATTCGAAAAATTATAGTTGATGGATTGAATTATTTTACGACCCGTCAACTGTTATCATAATTGGTGCCGTAAGTGTAGTGTATATTGTAATTCAGGAGGCGGGTTGAGTTAGCTCAAAGCCAGCAATGTCGCTCTCTGCTGCGACTCCGACTGGGAGGTCGTAGAGTTCGAATTCTAACGCCGCTCGACAGAACTCTACAGAAGTCGACCTAGTTAGAATGTCTGGCGACGAAAATACGCCACCGTTGAGACTCGAACCCTAGGACCCCCGGTCAGAAACTCTGCGGAGTCCATAATTGTTCCTCTGAGTCATCTTAAAAAATCAGAATGTTTCCCCTCCGAAACCTGTATGATTCTTCGTGAGAAAATACCGGTAAATACCTCTAAATAGAAGTATTTTACCGGTATAGACGTCGAATAAAGGTAAAATATCTCTAAAAATACCGGTATTTGACGTCTTATACCGGTATTTTAAGGTATTTTGAATAAAGGTATAACAGAGGGAAAGGTATTTCTATACCGGTATAAATACCTTTACCACTATTATTTCGGTATTCAGCCCCTGCATAAAACTATTAAGATGTACACGAGAAAACTATGTTAAGCAAGCAGAAAATATTAGATCAGGAAGCTTACCTTATTGATTATAAGTGAAATAAACTCATGTACACTATATGAGGCCTAATGTTGATAAGTGCCATTTTGTCATAGGATTATGTAAATTAATGTCCACATCATAAAAAAATACATCACTCTTATCAACAAATTCATTATTGAATTATTATAAATAGTCCTCCAAGCCATTAGTGGAGTACTTTCAGTTGTGAACACAACATAACATCCGTGATCTGGACTTTAAATGATAGAGGACTGGGGAAGTTGTGAAGGGAAGAAAAGGACTGGAGGAGTGGAGAGGGAGTAAAAAGAAAGGGATTTAAAAATATTGAAACATTGTTTGGTTCTTATGTAAAATCCTGTCATATGCATTAATGAAATAATTACTTTCTATTAGACAGTTCATAGTTTTATATAACTTTAAAAGTACAGTTTCAAGGAAATTGTCTGGTTTCAACATCAACAGTATTGACATTATCAAAGTCTAATTGGTGACTTGTTTCTATTCTGTGACTTGTGGCTGAATTCTGTCTATTGGAAGGTTCTCTAATATTCCTCACATGTTCTTTAATTCTTGTAAATAATTTCTTTTTGGTCTGTCCTACATAATATTCATCACAATTTTGACAAGCAATCCTATAAATAAGGTTTTATTCTTCCCTATATGTATACCATCCTTTTCATTCTTAATAACATTTACTCGCATTTTATTTAAAATCTTATATCTAACCTAAATGATAAGTTCAAGGTCCTCTTTTATTTTATATTAAATTTTGAAATTCTAATGGAAATTAGACATCATTATTACAATATTTTTAATTTTCAAAATGGTGTGGTGGCTTGGCTCATTGGTTAGCGTGCTCGCTTTCCAAGACGTGACCCTGGGTTTGATTCCCTGTCGGGGCAAAATTATAGTGTGCGTTTTTCCTTTCAACACCCCAGTGTATGTTGCTGTGTGACGAAGAGAAAACTCACTTCTTAGGTTGAGAAGACCAGATTACACAGTGAGGATGTCTTTGTGCTAACCACATGAACCCTCGTAGCCCATGAGGTCGTGAGGCCGGGACCTTGCTGGTAGGGCCAAACCCGCACGCAAGCTGTTGTGTCAAGTACATATACACATACATACATTTTTCAAATATATTTTAAATTAAACTCAAGATAATTCTTTTAGATAAATGTGTTTTGTTCAGTTTGGCGCATGACATTAAAGTAATCTTTTTGAAAGAAAATAATTTTGAATGCATGTAGCGTATCTAATAAGCAACAAATAACACATTGATGTCATCCAACTAACCCAACTCCTTACCAGTGGCACCAGAGGTAATATAGTTGAGTTTACAGCAGAGACAAAGAAGGAACCTTATAGTATATTTATTTTTAGATTGCTGCTGTTGCTGTTTTGTAATTATGGTAATGTTGAGAAAATTAAAATTAAAAATGTAATTAAGGACTATGTTTAATGGTATATGATTTTCTGAAAACAGATATCATGCAGAGAAACTAGTGCTTTATCCATCATCAGATAAAGTGCTACAGTTTGCTGCCCAAAATAGTGAGGATTCATCAGAGGGTGCTCCATTGCCTCCCGAAGCTACTAAAAATTGCCTTGAGCAGCTGCGTCTCATGGAAGAGAAGGATCCTCTTCACGAGATGCACGAACAAGAGCGCAAAGTGATTTGGCAGTTGCGATATGACTGTCTTGAGCATGTGCCTAACCTTTTGCCAAAACTTCTTGATTGTGTTGAATGGAATGACCACAGAGAGGTGAGTTTTTATAGTGTTATTGAAGAATAAATTGGATATGTCTTTGTTGTTCTTAATTGAGACTTTGTAAGTTATGATTTTGCACAGATGAATAAAGATATAATATGGAGCATTGACAATCTTTTGATAGGAACTTTTTCTCTATAAATAAAAACTTGTTGATAGATAACGAAGAGTTTTTGCAAACAATTTAATATAAAGTTCCAATGTTGCAATAAAGCAATTGTTATTAATTTATTTCTTAATAACCAGAAATGTATTTCTTTACTCTCATGTAACCTACTATGGTATATACAGGTGAGTCATGTAAGTGTAGCACCTCCTTCAACTTTTGAATAGCTGAAGTTATTGCAATACAGTTTTCATGGAAGTGCATGAGGGAATGGGGCCAACTGATGTAAGTATTTATTTCCAGTTTATCAATTGTATTTTTCGAGATATTGAGGTAACTTTGTTGTTTTTTTTCAAATGGAACTTAACATATTTTTTAGTTTATCATGATGAGCGTAAAAAGACAAATCTAATGATATACATATTGTCATATATTAGATAAGCATTTTCGTGAGTAATTTTGATATTTTGCAGCTCTGTGATTAACAGATGTTGAAACGCCCCGAGCGCTCCTTAGGAGGGAGAGCTCTGCGTGACCTTGTGTAGTTTGCGTTCAAAATAAAAGTCAAATACGAGTTGCAAAAAAACCAAATTACTCAATAAAATTTATCTAACGTATTACAATACGTATATCATTGGATTAGTCTTACGCATGCCAATGTAACCAAAAAAAATTAATAGTTCCATTTGAAGAAAAAAAAACAACAAAAAACAAATTTACTCCAATATCTCGAAAAATACAAGTGATAAAATGATAATGAATACGTACATCAGTTAGCCATTCCCTCATGCACTTCCGTGAAAACGGCATTGCAATAACTTCAACTGGTGAAAAATTACAGGTGGTGTTAAAGTTTCGTGACTCACCTGTGCACCTAGTTTGTACTCTAATACATAGTATAAAGAAAGTGATGCAATGCTGCAAAACAAATATCAAACTTTTGGTAGAAATACACATTCTGCAATACCAGAAAAATTTCCTTTTAGAGTGTAGGTATCTATCTTTCAACAAGGGTAGCATCTAAACTGTACACAGGATGTAAACCAATATGGATTTTCTGGCTTCTCAATCTAGTTGAACTCTCAGCCCAATGAATTTCAAATGGATCTTTTAAGTTTTGGAGGGATGCTGTTATGTCCTAAGGGTCAGACCATAAAATTACGTGAGACAGTTTTGGCGATTTTTCGACTCCCCCTTCCCCCTTGGTGTGATTTGAGATTTGGCTCGATCCGCCTTCTAATTTCACGTGAGAAAAATGTGAGCAAAATGTGTATTTTAAAGTATGTTAATTTGTAATTGCATTGGGATTTATGTTAAAAAACATAATTTGCGTAGTTATATTTAAGACTAGATATGACTAGTATTGAGAAAATAGGGACCGAATTACAATTAATATTATTTCACTTCTAAAAACAGTGCAATAATTCTTTGTAATTGAGTCCGCGGGGAACTCGTGCAGTCTCGCGAGTGACTACTGGATCCATGTCCATATCATTTTCCGTAAACTCATCTGCTCCTTCAACTTCGCTGTGATAAATCGTTGTCACCTGTACACAGAAGCTCATTAGCTCGACGTGTTACGATTCGTGAGGGTCGCACATTGATGCGCGCCGGCCAAGCTCACGACTAGAGCTCTGCAATCAGGCGAAAACAACCGCTCGAGACTCTCGGGCTCCTCACCGACGCTCGGCGAAGGGAGCGGGACTTTGCTCGGGGGGGGGGGGAGATAGCTGTTTAACGGACATGTCGACCGGCCGCCTTGTGGCTCCCGTCGAGACTCGGGAGTCGCCGAGCGCCCGAGCGCTCGGCCGCCCGGCCACTCGACCGGCGCCGGACTGCTCGGTAGCTTCTCCGCTCAATGCATGTACGGGATATAAAGTCGCCGCACGTAGTGATCGCAACTCTTTCAATTCATTGTAAGCGAAAGAAAATACAATTTCAATTAAACGATTAATTTGTTGAAAAGTAACAATTTATCAATTGATTGTAAATAATTTTATAGAGAAAAACAATACATTTTTGAAAGAATTAAGGCAAACAAAGAGTCTGAAAATTAATTTAAACCTTTATTGCATGCATTTTTATATTTTTTTATATTTATAGTGCTTAAGGGAAAATAATTCGTTTCGTACCAATTGTAATGTCATTTAAGTTTCTTACAAACCCGAAAATAAAGCATATTTATTAAATACAATTAATATTTGGTAATCATTTCACGAGTATATAAGAAAAACGCATACGCTAAACAAAATAGGGGGGGGTGCTATTTTCCCTGCGTCAAAACGTCTTGTCGTCATTAGGCGTATTAATTGATTGTGAAATAGTTGATGTAAGCCGCCATGGCCTCTGAATTTGTCGACTTAGTCGGCGGCCAAACAACAGCGGTCACAGCACATCAGCCTATTCAACTCAATAATTCAAAATACATTATTTACTATTATATACACACGTTTACCATTGTTTTATATGTACGAGTACAATATGTTTTAATTACTCCATTATTTTTCGTTTCAATACAAGATAAGCGATTAATTGTAATTAAAAAATCGTAAAAGCTGGAATTGTGAATCATTGGCTTCTGTGGAGTAGTATTGAAGCTCCTTGAGACCCCCCTTCCTTTGGGTGAACTACTGTGAACAGCGTGGCAGAAAGCGATAACAAAGGTTGCGCGAAGTGACTTGGTGGCCCCCACGCAGCGCGCCATCGCCTTTGCGACGAAATTTCGGGGAAAGGACAGGAAGCAGTTGAAAGAGAATGGTCGAGATATGTGCACCAAGCTTTCCTCGAAAGATATTGAGAAGCTCGCAAGATTATAAATAAAACTAAAAGTACAATGAGCTCAAAACAATGCTGGGGTGACCGCGCGCCTACTGCCGGGTTAAGAAACTACGACCTGCGTTTCAGATGCCTGAAAATCACAACAACAAAAATATTTGGAAAAGGCCAACAAAAATACAAAATTGGAAGGGAAAGGTACTAATATATTTCATTGCACTTGCATCTAAATTTAGCAGAGCATTTGTATTTACACCATATAAAATGAAGGAAAATTAATGATTTCATGTTCATTAGAATAAAATAAGCAATTTCCTAAACATCCGATGCCTAGTCATTACAAAGAACGGAATTTATCTTTAAACTTTTGAATGCCTTTTCTTTGAATTCACAGACAGAACTGCAATAGATCAATTTGAGGTTCTCCAGTGCGTCCGAGGAGTAGATTTTTAAAGCTTTTTATTCTTTTTTATATTAAAATTTATTATTTGACAATTAATATTAAAATTATGGAAGAAACAAGACTGCCAAGATTAGCATATTTCTACAAACCGAGAGGGAAAAGAGATGTGGGAAGACCCACGAAAAGATGGAAAGATACAGTGGAGACGGAACAGGCGTAAGCCTAACCCGTGAAGTGTAGAAGAAGAAAAAGATATTAAAATTCGTCTATATATTAAATTTTGAAAAAACGAAATTATTGGTCATTTATTTTAAAAGCCTTTCAATACTCCTTCCTTTTCCTGAAACTTGGCATTAGATATTTACTCCCACGTGTCGGCCGATTGTTACGTGGCGCAGTTCGCCTGAACGGGGTCCGCCGGTTGTCGACAACCGGCCGAGTCTCGGTCGGCAGCCGGCTCCCGGGAGTCCGCAACCGGCTGCGAAGGACAGTCGAGCGCGTAGTCTCGAGAGAAGAGAGGCGAGCGAGCGCTGGTCGGTAATACTCGCGGAGAATGCAAACCTCTATTCTTGATGCTTCAATTGGGTCATCATCGTTGGCTAATATGGCAGTATCATCTGCAAATGTAGCTATTGTAGTGTTTTCAGTTTCCGATATATCTGACGTGTATAGCTGATACAAGACTGGGCCGAGCACACTACCTTGGGGTACTCCGAATTGGATTGGAAAAAGATTGGATAATTCGTTTTGGTACTTAATTTGGAATGTTCGGTGGGAGAGGTAAGATCTGAAGATATTGAAGTATGGATACATTAGGGAGCGTTTGATTTTGTAGAGAAGGCCATCGTGCCAAACTTTAGCGAATTCTTGAGTGATATCTAAAAAGCTGCTGAACAGTACTCTTTTTCTTGGAATGTTTTCTCTATCAAGTTAGTAATTCTATTAACTTGTTCAATAGTCGAATGTTGTTGCCTGAAGCCAAATTGGTGATCTGGGATTAGGCCATTTGCTGTCAAGCAAGGTCATAATCTGCTTAGGAGAAGTTTCTCGAACACTTTGGACAGAATTGGAAGCATACTTATGGGACGATACAGGCTTATGGCACAGTAATAATGTATCGTATATTTCTCATTACTGTCGTTGCTATTCAGAAATTAATAAAAAGATCTTTTCAGATAATCATTCACTACTTTCACATGTTCAATATATTTTAATTTGTGAGTATTTTATTTTTTAGGTGTCAGAAGTAACTGCTTTATTGCGAAAATGGCCAAAATTACCTGTGGAGAAAGCTTTAGAACTTCTAGATTATGCCTATGCTGACCAAGCTGTGAGAAGCTTTGCAGTTGGGTGTTTAAAAAGCGTGAGGTAATTATACTTCAAGCGATTTTTAATTTACTTTCATTCTCCATTGAAACTCCTTGTAAGAAGTGAACCATTCTGTTTTTTCAGTGATGAAGATCTTTCTTTATATTTGTTGCAATTGGCACAAGCACTGAAACATGAATCGTATTTATATTGTGATCTAGTGGAATTTTTATTGAGAAGAGCACTCAATAACCAGAAAATTGGACATTATTTGTTTTGGCACTTAAGGTATTTAAATGTTAATACTCAGTGAATTATATAACAAATTAATCTTCTTGGAACAAAATGGCTGAAAATGGATTGGAAGTTTTGTTAGTCTTTTTCTTTTCACATTAATATTTGTTTTTGTTTTGTAAACAAATGACATTATATTCAATCCACTATAAGAAAATTTGGAAAGTGTGTATTTTTATTTTCTATACATCTTTTAAAATCAATTACTCAGTGAAAAAATACATTTCAGATATTTATGCTTATAAGAATTAATTGAAAATTATGCATCAAAACTTAGCCGTTTAGAAATTTTCTGAAATAAAATCCATTATTTGAAAACGTTTGTTCTGTGATAGAAAAAAAAGAAATATGAAAGTTACTTATGGTATTGTATTGTATGAATATTTGTGAAGAAAAGTTTTAATAATCAGAACTCAATTCTGCAGATCTGAAATGCAAGTGGCATCAGTGTCTGTTCGTTTTGGGCTCATATTGGAGGCTTATTGTCGTGGTAGTCAAGAACATATGAAAATACTTGCTCGACAGATGGAATGCCTTGATAAGCTGAAAAGTACTAGTGTACAAGTGCGGCAACGTAAAGATAAGGAGAAAGCAAGAGCATTTATGCAGGAGCAGCTTGAACAGAAGCACATAGCTGAATCAGTATCAAGAGTGTTAAATCCTCTGAATCCCAGCTATCGATGCAAACGTGTCAAGTGAGTACAACATTATTATGGTACATCATTTTTTTATGATAGGTTTTGTGTCAAAATGAATACATGCTTATCATATAAATAAAAACATTGACTCTTTATCTAACAGAACTCTGTTAAAAGATACATGTGGGGACATATAGCTTTGTTTCCAGGGCAGAAACTCTTGTAGGTGGAAATTTCGAATATAAATTCAAAAATTATTACCTATGGTATCTTATTTTTGTACTGTTTCCAAGTTGATTTGCGAAATGAAGTTTTTACGACATATACATAAACTTCCTTTTCGGGGCCATTACAAATTATCGGACAAATTACCCATAAATTGTGATGTTGCCATCTACTCAAAAACCATCAATACTCACTTGATGACCAACACTAGTATCTGGCTTCTGTGCTTACTTTTTTCATTTTTGAGATTTATTTTTGCACGTCCCTCATTTTCCCTACTTTTTTATCCCAAACTTGCTGTTCTCCTAAATGGAATGACACACAGTATTGGAATGACTCAAAGTACATTTAATAGAAAATATAATAGATTTTACGAATTTTTAATTTAACTTTTGTGCATATTTTAATTGATTTTGAGATGTTTATGAAAGAGTTTATGTAAGAGTATGAACTTCCTTCAAAGGGCGGTAGGTATAGTTTTACAAAATCTCTTGATGTACTACTTTTTCTTACTTTGGAGGTGTACAAAATTTCATTAGGTTCAGAATAAAATATAGATTTCTTAAAAAAAACACATTATTCTTTAGATGAGAAAATAAAAATTTGAAAACCTAAATTATGGACAATAAAACAGTATAATTTTCATTTACAAACTCATCGAATCAGTAATTGCAGAGATTATCCCACATAAACAAAAAGTATTGCAGCACAAGATGGCGTACAGTTTAATGCAACTCACAAATACACCGAGGCTTCATTGTTGCTGGTCATTGCCAAGTGACGTGGAGCAAGGCCGTTCAGAACAGGGTCAGAAGGCGGCTCGCGATGTACAAAAAGCGCGCGCGCGAGGGAAAGAGAGAGAAACGGAGAGACAAAGACCGAGCGACACGCGGAGAGAGAGACAGACCGAGCGAGAGATGCGGAGAAGGCGCGAGAGAGTGACAGAGGGAGAGAGCGAGCGAGAGACGGAGAGGGAGATCGAGTGGGAGATGGAGAAGGAGAGAGCGAGCGAGTAACGGAGAGGGAGAGAACGAGCGGGAGACAGAAGGGGAGAGAGAGACTGGCAGATGGAGAGGGAGAGAGCGAGAGCCAGAGAAAGACGGAGAGACAGAGCGAGTGGGAGACGGAGAAAGAGAGCGAGCAGTAGACGGAAAGGGAGAGCGCTAGCGAAAGTAGGAGAGGTAGAGAGCAAGCGGAAGACGGAGAAGGAGAGAGCGAGCAAGTGACAGGGAGAGCAATTAACGAAAAGGAAGAGAGCGAGAGAGAGACGGAGAATGTGTGAGCATGCGGGAGAGGGAGAGAGAGCGAGTGACGGAGAGGGGGAGAGCTCGCGGGAAACGTAGAAGAGAGCGACAGACGGAGAGGGAGAGAGCTAGCAGGAGATGTAGAGGGAGAGCGCTAACAAGAGACTAGTGGGTGAGAGCGAGGGTAAGCCGGAGTGGGAGAGCGCTAGTGGGAGTCCGAGGGAGAGCGCGAGCGACGGACAGGGAGAGAGAGACAGTGCCAGCGAGTTGACGGATAGGGAGAGAGCGAGTGGGAGACCAAGACGGAGAGCGTGAGCGAATGACGGAGTGAGTGACGGAGAGGGAGACAGAGCGCGCGAGCGAGTGACGGAGAGGGAAAGAGCAAGCTGGAGACGAAGTGGGTGAGCGCGAGCGCGTGACAGAGAGGGAGAACGACAGGTAGACGGTGAGGGCGAGAGCGAGCGGGACACGGAGAGGGAAAGAGCGACTGGGAGACAGTGCGTGAGCGCGGGTGCGTGACGGAGAGAGAGGGTCGAGAGGGTGGGAGGGAGCGGGAGACAGAGGAGAGCGCGCGGTAAACGGAGAGGGAGATAGCCAGTGGGAGACCGAGATCGAGTATATCTAATTATATATATATATATATATATATATATATATATATATATACACACACACACACACACACACACACACACACACACACACACACACACACACACACACACTAACACGTCTCCCTCTCACCTTTCTACTTTCCCGTATACGTATACACGGAGTGATATACGCAGTATAGGGAAAGTTATGTTATGGTGCGCGAAATAATGGCCAATTTTTGGCGGAAAAAAATTAATTCCCGGGCCGTGAAAACGAAGAAGTGGATAAAACCAGTTGCTAAATTAAGAAAAAAAAATCCCCCAACACGTGTTGTAGCCAGAAACCCTGTTTTGTGGGTCCTTGATACCGAAAAACCAATTGAAAGGAAAACGTCCGTCCGTCCGTCAATCCGTCCGTCCGTCTGTAAACTCTGCTAGTACCTAAACCATACGTACGATTTCTTCCAAAATGGATATTCCCCGGTCGATCTGATTCTAGTCGAAGCTTTGAGATTTTGAAAAGGATTCTTCAAAATTTAGGGGTACTTTATATGAAGCCTCCCGGGGATTTTCAAAATTTTCTCAAATACGGCTCCAAATTTTTTTTTCAAATTTCTTGTATGAATAGAGTAAAATACACTTATTAACATGGCATAGGTCCGATTTTCATGGATAACTGAATTTTCGGAAATTTTGAAAGTTTGAATTTTTTCGGCGTCTTTCTCTAACTACAAAATTGAAGATAGAGATTTTTTCTTCAAATAAAATTTGTTCTGCATATTGAGTTCTTTCATAAAAGTTATGTATATGTTTTTCAAAATTTTAGTTGTTTTCGTGCAATATGTGCAATTTTAAAAAATTACAAAAACAAGATTTTCTCAAAAACGGCTCCAAAGCTTTCTTTAAACTTTTGGTAGGGATAGTGGTAAATCTATCAGATGATATAAAAGCCATATTGCTCAATAGGTTGGTTTTTTCAAAAATTACAAAAATGTAATTTTTTTCACATGTTTCTCACGTCGATAATATTTACATTAGCGGCGATTGGTTCACATTTTTATATTTACACGTACATGTGCTTTAAATAATGTCAAGTAAAGTTTCTTGGTGACTAGAGTGACTAGACACTAAAGTGACTAGAAGGAATGTTATAATTAAGAATGGCTATCTGACACAAACAAAATTGGAAAACATATGTCGCGAAGTTAGGGATAAACTACCGCAGAATGCCCCGGATCTATCCCTTTTAAATGGTCCAGAATTGAATAAATTGGTCGTTCGGCCATCTCGAAAAAAAGTCATATTTTGTTCATAAATTTCCCGATGTTTTGGCTGTTCAAAAACATCTTTAACTATTTATTTTACCTGGTTTACAAATCGCGGCCATTTTTGTCTCGCGCCGCGCGCCATTTTTCGCGTTTGCAGACATTTACTCTTTTCTAAATTACTCAGCTCTAGATTGTTCTAGCACTGTAGAATAACAAGCATTCGATTCAGTATACTCTGGGCTGCAAATCGAAATATTATTTACCTATCTTCTATATTTGTATTTGGGAAATAATTGCAACCAAATCTATGGAACGCGAATGAACGACATTCGCTTTTCTGAGAGTAATTTCTCAAAGAAGAAGTAGAATCACAGCCTTAGTTTTTTCTGTGCTTTTACACATTACAGTATAGTTCCTTTTTACTTTCCCGTATACGTACGTATACACGGAGTGATATACGTAGTATAGGGAAAGTTATGTAATGCTGCGCGAAAAAATGGCCAATTTTCGGCGGAAAAAAATTAATTGCCGGGCCGTGAAAACGAATAAGTGGATAAAACCACTTGCTAAATTAAGAAAAAAAATCCCCTAAAACGTGGTGTAGCCAGAAACCCTGTTTTCTAGGTTCTTGATACCGAAAACCCAATTGAAAGGAAAACGTCCGTCCGTCCGTCCGTCCGTCTGTGAACACTGCTAGCGCCTAAACCGTATGTACGATTTCTTCCAAAATGGATATTCCCCGGTCGATCTGCTTCTAGTCAAAGCTTTGAGATTTTGAAAAAGAGTCTTCAAAATTTGGGGGTACTTTATATGAAGCCCCCCGGGGATTTTCAAAATTTTCTCAGAAACGGCTCCAAATTTTTTCTTTCAACTTTTGGTAGGGATAGTGGTAAATGTACCCTATCAATGACTTAAAAGCCATTTTGGTCTTTAGATTGGTTTTTTCAAAAATTACAAAAATGTAAATTTTTTTACTTGTCTCTCACGTCGTTCATATTTACATTATCGGCGATTTTTTCACATTATTATATTTACGAGTACATATGCTTTAAATAATGTCAAGTAAAGTTTCTCGAAAACACTACTGTTTTCTGTGAAAAGTAGCTCAAATTTCGGCATTTTCAGAAATGCTTAAACGCCATTTTCTCGTATATGGCTGCAATTTTTTTCTTCAAACTTTTGTAACGGATAGTGCTAATTACACTCTTTAGTATAGCGTAAAGTTTATTCAGAGTTATTTTTTTGTTTTTTCAAAAATTATATAAATGTAAATTTTTTGAAAGATCTCTCAAATCTTTAATATACACATTATCCGCAATTTGTAAAGATGATTATATTTGTGAGTGTAAGTGCTTCAAAAAACTCAAAAATTTTCTGTGAAAATGAGCTTCAAATTTCGCATTTTTAGTAGTGCTAAAACGCCATTTTCTCTTAAACGGCACATAATTTTTAAAAGAAAATTGCCATTTACGGCTAGGTTTTTGTGTTCTTTAATATTCTAAAATTAATGTTTCTGTTCTACCAATAGGAAACCGAAAAATTAAGAAAATGACCAAAAAAATGTACTTTTGGCGATGATAGATGGTAGCTGTCAAGAAAGAGTATGTGGCAATTCCGAATAGCTAGCGAAGACCCAAGAAAATAGAAAACTAATACGGGAAAGTCTGTGCCACTCTGTAGCACCACTAGTTGCAAAGTATCATTGGTATGACGTACCACATGAAAATTACATCCTCTTGAAAATTGGAATTTTGGATGTTTTCCAAATTTTGAACTGTTATATCTCTGTTGAGGGACCAGATAAAAATCTGAAAATTGCACACATGCTAGACCACTATCATACCAAACTTCAGTAAAAATTTCAACTTTTAGATTTAGTTGGAAGTATTTAAAAAAACTGAAAACTTACGAAAAAAAGGGTTTTATTTCCATATTGAGGATACGTTGTGCCAAATAATAATCACATTGTTTTGAAGCTATTTTAAACTAATATCCACATTGATTGAAAATAATTAATAATATTGTATTATTAATAAACATATAGTGGCATTAAATATAATTTTCAATATTACGTGTACTTTACTTTAAAACAAAGTTACAACTTGATATCTACGTTTGTAATTGAAAATGTGGTCGTCTTGATTTTAAAAGCTGAACTGGCTAAAACAAAAAAAAATATTTATAAAATATAATAAATTAATAAATTCAGCGTTATGTTAATTTTTCGATTTAAATTTGCCCTTCTGCTATTTCTGAACGATTCTGCAGAGACAGGGACTGTCGCACCGTATTCCTTGGTACAAATAACGTGACTCAGTTAACAAAAAATGCAAGAGAATCAGGGGATATTAGGTCAGTGCAGTTTAAGAAAGTTGAGTCGAAGCTACAGCCAGATTCGACCCCGCACCTATCATTTCTTAGAATTTCAAAAACAGAAGGTTCCTGCATCTGACAAAATAAATACGATGGCCCGAGTATTTAACACGCTTTCGAGATTACACAGCCTTTTGAATTCTCTTTAATGAGGTTCTGGCTTCATTGTTGTCTTCCCATTGTGCCGAAACGTGTTTCTGTGTATTTCTGCACAATTGTGTGACCGTTTATCAAAATGGAGCATGTATTGGTGATTTTACTAATGAAGTTGGCCATTCTAACTATTTATGCCTTTCCTAAAGACATTACGTCACTTGAAAACATTGGTGCAGAGGAGAAAGTTTTTTCATTAAGGAATAACTGTGATATCACATGTGTCTGTAAGTGTCAAGAGATAAAATGCATACAAAACTTTCATCTCTTAGGCCAGTCTTTTTCAGATCTTTACAAAAATCATAACTAGTGGCGCTACAGAATGGCACAGACTTTCCCGTATTAGTTTTTAATTTCCTTGGGTCTGGACTAGCTGTTGGGAACTGCAACACACTCGTGCCAGCTGTCATCTATCGCCGCCCAAATTGTTTAACATTTTCTTAATTTTTTAAGAATATTAAAGAAGAGTGTCACATCATCCTAAATGCCAATTTTCTGTGAAACATTTGGAGCCGTTTTTAAGAAAATGGCGTTTAAACGCGTCCAAGAAAGCAAAATTGGAAGCTCTTTTTTACAGAACGTTTTTGAGTTTTCGAAATATATTAGAAGTCGTTTGAACTTACAAATTCAATAGTGTTTACAAATACAATAGTATTATGAACTTTACGGCATATTAAAGAGTGTAAATAGCACTATCCGGTCGAAAAGTTTGAATAAAAAATTTGGAGCCATTTATGAGAAAACGGCGTTTGAGCGTTTTTGCAACTGCTGGATTTGACCCCCCTGACGAAATTAATGGAAGGCCCAATGATATTCCTTTTGCGATGACGGTGGATGTCGGTACTGAAAGCCTTCAAATGATACTGGATAATGACAACTCTATCTCTACAGAAGAATATGAGCAAAATATACCGGATCAAAAATTCCATAGCCTTCTCGAATATTATCGCAATACAGAACCTTCAACTAGACCAAATATCCCTGTCCCAAAGAACATTGGGAAGGCTTCACCTGCACTACTTTCACAAAAAGTAAATGAAGTTTTGGATCAATATATAAACGACACTCATGACTTGACAGGAATACATCTTGCAATATACTGTGCAGCGGTAACTGTCATCGAGTTAAATGGACAGAAAACCTACCAACACATTCTTCAGAAAGGAAATCATAAACAGAAGACACCAGCCTGGAAAATGAGACTTGAAGAAAGCATTTTAAAGCTACGTGCAAAAGTAGACCTTATTACTGAATATTTGAACAACCACCGTTCGAAAATAGTTGTCTTGAAAGTAACAGATATTGCAAGAAGAGGTGCAATTAATCTAACATACCCAGAGAATGCTCATCTTAACCTTAGAGATACATTAATGCAAAATTTAAAGCGAACGGAGAAAGACTCAGAAGATGCAATGAACTAACCAAGAGAAAACAGCAAAACTTGGATTTCCACAAAAACAGAAAGGCGTTCTCTGGCAACGTGAACTGGGTTCAGAGAGTGGAAAAAGGTATGTGTCTCACCGTAGATGTCAAAGAAGTCAGTAAATTTTGGAGTTCGTTGTGGACGGAACCTGGACGGTGTACCAACAAGATGCGAACTGGATCAAGAAAACTTAATCAAAACAGACGGAAATAATGCCAATGGAAACGAGAAGATTCACCGCTGAAGATATTGTGAGGGTGCTTTAGAAGAAGAGTAACTGGAAGGCGCCAGGTCCCGACAAAATCCAGAATTTTTGGTTAAACCAACTAGTGTCTACAAATGGAGCCATAGCAACATGTTTCTCCGAAGCACTATCCGCTCCAGAAAAAATCCTTATCTTTCTAACTGAAGGGAACAAATATCTGCTGTCATGAAGGGCGACTCTTCGAAGCCCGAAAACTATCGGCCAGTCACGTATTTATCGGTATTATACAAGTTGTTCACTGCTCTAGTAAATGAAGAAATCTACAAACATTGCGAAACAAATATTTTGGCAGAACAAAAGGTATGTGTCTTCGGAACCCTGAGCTGCAAACGGCAACTTTCCATCGACGCTATAATACTGAAGCAGGTGCAAACTCAGAAGCGAAATTTACATGTATGCTGTGTAGATTACACCAAGGTATATGATTCAGTCCCTCATGACTGACCATTGAAAGTTCTTGAAGTGTACAAGATCTCTTCAGGAATTATTAAATACGGAAAATTCGCCAATCATCTGGAAAAAACACATTGATAAAGCTGCACCTCTGCATTGGCTAACAAATGGCTATTAATACCCAGAGACTGAAGGATTTGTAATGGCTATCGAAGATAGGGTTCTGCGAACCAAAAACTACGAAAAAAAATTAACAAAGATGAATGTGATAGACAAATGCAGAAAATGTGAAGCATATAGCGAATCAGTTGAACACATTATGGCGGGCTGTCCGGGATTATCAGACAACGCATATCTTGGAAGACACTACCAACTCGCAAAATTGATACATCAAGGACTTGCTGTTAAACACGGGCTGCTTGACTCTTCTACGCTGTATTACAAATATTGTCCAGCCCTGTATTGGAAACAAAGAAACATGCGATGTATTGGGACCGATTTGTTATCACGAACAAGACAATGGATTATAGCAGGCCTCACATCCTCATTGATAAAACCAAAAAAAAAATAGCCTCGATTATTGATATTGCAGTTCCTCTGACCCAAAACTTAAGAAGAACTGAATTAGAGAAGATCAGGAAATATAAGGAGCTTGCAATGCAATTGAAACAGATCTGGCGGGTGGAGAAAGTTTTTATACCAGGCTTGGTGATATTATCGGAAGGAGTGATGTCGAAAACTTTCAAAAATAATTTGATATATTTGGAATTATCAACAAAGTTGCAAACTGTTGGACAAAAGGCAGTCTTACTTCAGACTTGTTACATTGTTCGAAGGCTTTTACAGTAAGCTCAAGTGGGTTAGGGTGAATTCCCTTTTCATAAGAGCAAAATTTGGTTCTATGACGTCAAAAGAAAGATCCCTTTTGCCCAGTTTGACTGAGAAATAAAGTCAAGATAATAACTCCATCTAGGGAGTACACGACCTTGCAGTTGGTGGTGGAGCTTGAGTACCCCCATGAGCCTGAGAGCTATGTCAGTGGTAGCCTAGCTACTGGTAGGGCCTCCCTTGCTGAATAGGTTGAAGGTGTGGGCTCCGACGAAGTACTCCATGTTGAGGAGAGTGGGAAGTAGGTAGAGAGGGAAGGATCATAAACCTTTGGACTACCTGTTATCGGCCCATGGAGGGTACAGGAGAGAAACTGGGTTGGCACACCAGGCCACTGATTAGAGTGGAGGCCCGAACCTTGCATTAGCCAGCGAAGGAGGCTGCCTTCAGCAGTCAGTGAAAATCCCGTAGGGTTTAGTAATGCCGACTGGCGATCGGAGGGACCCCTTGGTGGGCCCTGCGGGGGGATGCCCCGAGGCCACTATGGGTCGCAGTAACGGATGGCAGGAAACAACCCAAAGGTTAAGTGTGATCTGTGAACTCGAATTTGCTACCTGCGAATCTTCACTTGAAACCAATGAGCAAAATGGATAGAACAAGCAATGTAATGAACCTTAACGTGCCTTGTTCTACCAATGTCCCATACCTGTTCAGAAACCGAGCTAATGTCACCTTGTCGACATCGGGCCATCCCACGGATGTTAGTCCCAGGGACCCAGAGCCGGCAGTAGCTCGAAGCCATCGTCAGAGATGGGACACGGGATGAATTAAAGGAGGTGATGTGGTGCTTCTATGCAAAATCGAAAAATGGGGGCTCAGAAATAGAAGTCTTTAAGATATGGAGAGAGCGGAACCCAGATATGAGACCTACCCTAGACTCAAAGAAGCTTGCCAGTCAACGACGATACATACTCAGCAGTGGAAAATTCACAGCAAAACAACTTGCAGACATCCAGAGAAACGCGGAGTATATTCTTCGATGAAACTATCCACATGACGAACATTTAGAACGATCTAATATCCCTGAAAACGATGGTCCCTTTGAAGGTTCATCTCTTCCAAATGAAACATCCGTCAGTGGTGAAAATACATCTGGCGATGAGTCACACGATAAGGACATGATGCGGGACCTCCTCCGACGCGAGATAGAACGAATTCGTCTACTTCCATTCGAATCTCGTGCACCGTTGAGGAGAATTTACGAAAATGCTAAAGCTAAGAGAGTGGTAGAAACAGCTAATTCTGTCTTAAATGAGGTTGTACAGACCTCAAGTAGAGATCTAGATATTACTGAAATCAATCTCATCGTGTATGCAACTGGATATCTAGTATCTCAGATAATCTTGGGGCCAGCCAAGAACACCGATGGCCGACAGCCAGAGTAAAAAGTTCCGTACCTCCATGGATGAAAAGAATTATGAAACGGATAGCCGACACACGGCGTGAAATATCACTCCTAGCCGAGGCATCTTCTAAGGCAAACCACACATATAATGTTCAACAAAAAATACTCCACGTTGAACAAAAATACCTAATTGACAATGACACAACAAGGCTAATGGTAGCTGAAAAGCTAAAAGAGAAAATCCAAGCATGGGCTCAACGAATAAGACGCTACAAACGTAGAGAAGATTTCCGTGTACAGAACCGGTTGTTTGAAACAGACGCTAAGAGATTCTATCGCAGTCTGACTGAAAAACCGAATGGAAATGCTGCCCCTCCTTCAAAAGATGGCGTCGAAACATTTTGGTCAGAAATCTGGGAGGAAACCAGATCCTACAACAAAGACGTTTCGTGGCTCCAATCCGAAGTTGATGCTGCCAATGGACTCGTGGAAACAGTGGAACATGTTCAACTCGAAAGAGGACCTATGCTAAACAATTAAGAACATGGGAAACTGGAAATCCCCTGGGGTTGATGAGATCCAGATTTATTGGATTAAGAAATTAACAGCATTACGTTTTCATCTAGCAAAGGCTGTTAATAAAATTTTAGAAAACCGTAAGGAACTCCCCGCGGCATCACGTGTTTGCTACCCAAAGCAGGAGACAGCTCCTTGGCGAAGAACTACAGGCCAATTACGTGCCTGCCAGTAATGTACAAACTTATAACTGCAGCCGTAGCTGACAAAATGTATAGGCACCTAGAGAAGAACCATCTGTTGCCAGTTGAACAGAAAGGATGTCGTAAAGGTTCCTATGGCTGTAAGGAAATCTTGCTTCTGAATAAAATAATTTTGAATTATGTAAAAAAACGAAAACGTAATTTAAGCATGGCTTGGATTGACTACCAGAAGGCCTTTGACAGTGTACCACACGATTGGATTTTGAAGACCCTGGAGATCTATCGATTTCATCCTAGACTTGTTGAGTTTTGCAAGGCTATACTGCGATTTTTCTAGGAATGTCTCTCAAGATAACTCAAATCCCATCTTCGCGATGGAATATGTCACGGCATTTCGCATCTTTCTCAGTCGTTCCGCTAGATTTCGCACGATCGCGACCGTATGAAGCAGTGCTTGCGATCATGCGACTTCTACCGGCAAGACCGAGAAAAGACGCGAAATGCCGTGACATATTCCATCGCGAAGATGGGATTTGAGTTATCTTGAGAGTCCTTCCTAGAAAAATCGCAGTATAGTATGAAGTCGTGGAGCACTAGGTTACTAATCCACATCGGAAAGGGAGTAGTAGAAACAAGAAGTATTCAGATTAACAGGGGAATTTTTCAAGGATATTCACTATCCCCTCTGCTGTTTTGCATTAATTTGATCCCTCTATCGAGACAGCTGTCCCTCTATCGAGACACTGACTTTGGTTACAAGCTCCATGGTGATGAAAGGCCTGTATCACATTTATTTTACATGGATCTTAAAGTGTTTGCTAAAAATGAAGCAATTCTCTCCCAAATGCTGTCTGTCATCAATGATTTTAGCAATGACATCTGCATGAAGTTTGGTCTTGACAAATGTGCAAAAGCCAAACTAAAAAGAGGCAAAATGACCACGTCAGAGAACATTGAAGTTGATAGACACACTGTGATTAAAGAACTTGAGCCAGGTAAAACTTACAAATATCTGGGTATTGAAGAATGTGAGACCATCTGGAACGACACAATGAAAGAGTATTCGCATGGAGTATTATAGAAGAGTGAGACTTGTCCTGCAGTCCGCTCTGAACTCAAGGAATAAAATATCAGCAATAGGTAGTTTGGCGGTGCCTATACCCGAATACAGTTTCTGACTAGTAGACTGGACTGAAATTCGCATCATGGATCGAAAAACCAGAAAACTGCTTACAGTGCATCATGTTGCCCACCCCCGGGCTGATGTACATAGACTTTATGTGTCACGTAAGGAAGGAGGAAGAGGCCTGAGACAAATTGAAGCCTCCTGGCACAATGCAATAACTGGGATGGGAAAGTATGTAGTCCGCCATCAAGATGACCCACTAATGAGGCAGGTCAGGAAATCTGACCGAAAAATGGGAAACAGAGGCATTGTAAGTGTAGCAAGAAGCATTGCGAAGAAGACTACGCAAGACACCCAAATGACAGAGACACTGAATTTCTGATGCTACTTAACATGAAATTTGAGACACAAAACATGTTAAAGAAATCCTGGAGAGACAAATCACTCCACGGACAATATTTGAAACGAATGGACAAGGTGCAGATCAATAAAGATCAATCATTTGTGTGGCTTAAAAGGGGAAGAATGAAGCCAGAATCGGAAGCACTTGTAATAGCTGCCCAAGATCAGGCCTTGAGAACACGACATTATGATAAAGCGGTTCTCAAAATTTCCCAAAATTCCTCAAAATTGCCGCATTTGTCAGGAACACGTAGAAACCATCGATCATATTGTCTCAGCTTGTCCAATCCTAGCAAAGACCGAATACCTGAAAAGACATGACAGGGTGTGAAGCTATCTCCACTGGCAGATCTGTACCGCCCTCGAAGTTCCGAACACATGCCCCAAGTGGTACGAACACTCACCGAAACCGGTGACGTCTGTTGGATTGTGTACGATATTGTACGACCAACAGATTCAAACTGATCGCACGATAGCAGCAAACAAACCGGATATAGTCATCCGGGATTTGGAGAACAAAGCATGTTTACTTGTCGATGTCGCTGTACCTTGCGATCAAAACGTCGTTACCAAGGAGGCAGAGAAACGTCTTAAATACAAGTTTGGAAATCGAGATCAGCCGAATGTGGGGCGTAAAAGCACAGGTCGTCCCGATAGTTTTCGGAGCTCTGAGATTTGTTCCGCAAAATTTGAGTAAGAACTTGTCTAAACTCCCCGGTAATTCAAAAGACTGGGAAGTGCCAGAAATCGCTTTATTTGGAACAGCCCACATTTTGCGCAAATATTGTAGAGGCACCGACAGTCCCTAGATCTACTCGTTAGGTAGCTGATTGCAACCTGGAGTAGATTTTATATTCAGCCGACACATAACATCTTTAGTCGTGATTTAGAGGAATAATAATAATAATTAGACTTCGGAAATTTAGATCCCCAAAAATGTGGTTTTAGGAGCCTAAAAAGGTCCTAAAGAGAATGGAAATAGGTCTCTAATGGGTGTTATAAATAAATTTTATGCATCACGCCATGAAAAAACGGTGATTTATTATACACAATGTTTTATTTCGAATCACACTTAAATACAGTGTAATAAGATAATATTGTAATTGGACAATCATTCTAAAGGAGAAATATTTGCTATGAAAACGCAACATTCTTAATTTTTGCAACATTAAATTAATGCAACATTTTTTATTTTTTAAATAACTGATTCTTCAATTTGTCCACAATCAATAATAAGAAACATTTTCATATGAAGTGGAATAAGTTTATGTCTTTTTCTGTCAGAATTATCTTAAGTGTAAGAACAGGTGTCCGAGTCTAGTTGCACCTCGGCTATTGAGATGGACGCCCGAAGTCTCTGTCTGCAATCCAGCTGTTCGGATCTACAAAGACCACATCCATACTTTCTGCTACCCGTTGAAAACGTGCATTTAGAGAACAAATTGGACGCCACTCGACTCCTTTCTTCCTTAATAAACTGCTTACAACAATTTTAGCCACTGGAAACTTCTCTTTCGCTTTCTTCATTAGGTCGTACCCATTAAATGTAATCCTAATGTAAATATAATGCCAATGTAATAAATGTAATATTGCCCAAAAAACGGCAGATTTTCGGTAGAAAAACTCTTTTTTACAGGGCCCTGGTAACGAAAAAATGGATAAATCCAGAAGATAAATTTAAAAAATCTCCTAACATGTGGTGCAGACAGAATCCCTGTTTTGTGGGTCCTTGATACTGAAAAACCAATTGAAGGCAAAACGTCTATCCGTCTGTCTGTGAACAACGCTAGTGACTAACCTTTTCAGCCGAATTTCTACAAAATTGACACACCCCGATCGATCTTGTTAATCTCGTGGCCCCTTGAACTTGAAACCGATATTTTAATTTTTTTGGGAGGGGGGACTTTACATGAAGCCCATGGGACAGTTTCAAAATTTTTAAAACAATGGCTCCAATTTTTTTCTCTCTACAAGAGATTGGCGAATCTCTTGTAGGATTAGAGTAAAATACACATATTAAGGTGGCATATGTCCTATTTTCACAGTTAACTCTGAATTTTCGAAAATTGCGAAAGTTTGAATTTTATTCGGCGTATTCCTCCAACTACAGAATTGCAGAAAGAGATTTTTCTTTCCAATAAAATTTGTTCTTCATTGTGAGTTCTTTCTTTAAGGTCTTTTTTTTAATTTTAGTCGTGATCGCGCAATATTGCGGGCAATAAATGCAATTTTTAAAAAATTGGAAAACAAGATTTTTCTCAAAAACGGCTCCAAATTTTTTCTTTAAACTTTTGATATGGGGTAGTGCTAAATGTACTTTATTAGATAACATAAACGCCATATTGCTCTATTCTTTTGTTTTTTCAAAAATTGCGAAAATGTAATTTTTGTGAATTGTCTCTCACGTCGTTAATATTTACATTAGCGGGGATTTGTTGACATATTCAGTACGTGTACTTTAAATATCAAGTAAAGTTTGTCGCGAACTTAACCGTTTTCTTTGAAAACTAGCTCACATTTCCGTATTTTCAGAAACGCCCAAACGCCATCTTCTCATAAATGGCTCCGATTTTTTTCTTCAAACTTTTGGATCGGATAGTGCTAATTGCAATCTTTAACATGACGTAAAGTTTATTTTAATATATCATTTTGTTTTTTCAAAGAATTACACAAATGTAATTTTTTTGTAAGATTTCTCACACCTTTAATATGCACATTACCAGCAATTTGTAAACATGATATTTGAGTGTGCAACTGCTTCAAATGACTTCAAATGAACCTTCTTGATAACTCAAAAATATTCTGTGAAAAAGATCTTCAAATTTCGCATTTCTAGTAGGGCTTAAACGCCATTTTCTTAAAAACGGCTACAAATTTTTAAAAGAAAATTGTCATTTTGAACGAGGTTTTTGTGTTTATTCTAAAATTAATATTTCCGTTATGCCGTTAGGAAACTGAAATATTGCGAAAATGTCAAAAAATATACTTTGGGCGGCAATAGATGGCAGCTGGTTTTCTCAAAGAAATGTATTGATTAAAACTGTGTTCAAGTAAGATCATGCTTAAATTCTTGAAAATCCGAGTAATTTTTTCAATAATTTCGTGACATACGCTATAGCCCGCTTCAAATTTACTGCGCTTCAGACAGCCGGATGGGTCGTAAATTACAATTTGCAATTTTGTATATTATTTCTTTGTTCGTTTCTTATATTCGACCTTTTGCTATACATTTACACATCAGTCTTATTATTTTTACCGAAATTATTTCTTTTGAAGCATTTGAAAAACAAATTGTTAGTTCTTTGAGGGAGTATCGACAATGCAAGGAATGCAACAATGGAATTCCGTTTCGCTGTCGCGAATTTCGGTGAATTACGTGGCATTGTTCTGACTTGATGTAGTTGTATGAAAAGCCGTTCTAATTGTGAAATTTATGTTGATATTTGCATGAAAATATTTAACTTTCGCGCCAAATGCTGTACCATTTGTAGTGAGTAGAGTATTTTTGTATGATTTTAGAAGATATCATGCATTTCGTAGGGCCATGATGGCCCTATGAAATGCATTTCTATATTCTCAGGAGTATCAGGTTTCTTTTTCCACTACAAGTTTACAAAACCTTTCTAATATATTTTTATGCAGTTGTAGAATTCACCTAGTTCTGACTATACTGAGATGAAACAACACTACCTAGACATACTTAAATGGCCTGAGTAGTCATTCAAGATGGCCGCCTGAGAAGGCTATACTTTTCAATTGGTTTGTGGGTATCAAGGACCCACAAAAGAGGGATTCTGGCTACACCACGTGTTAGGGGATTTTTTTCTTAATTTAGCAACTGGTTTTATCCAGTTTTTCCTTACCAGCGCTCGGCAATGATTTTTTTCCGCCGAAAATTCGCGGTTTTTTCGCGCAGCATTACATAACTTCCCCTATACAACTTTCCCTAAGCACAGAAATTGTTGCAATTTATATTGACTAGGTAAATGTTGGATTCATAAATCTTTTAAGTAAAACTAGTTGAATTTCTTATAAATGTTTAAAGTCTTGTAAGCAATACACTAGTTTAAGTTTAATTTTTGAAAATACAGTAATTCCTCAACATTCCCGAGATTTGGTTCCCAAAAATCGTCGCGAATGTTAAATCCGCGACTGTTAAGTTTATCTTTTAATGAAGAAAGGTGGGTTAGGTTCCTGGATATGGAAAACTGTTTTTAAAAAATCTGACAGTTACAGTAGATCTGATTAAGCTACAAACGAAATTCACAATTAACATTCCAAAATGAAATAAAGTAATGTTTGAAGTATATTTCAAAGTTGAAAATGATTGGATATAGGACTTGCTAATTTTTTTGTTTCATCACCTTTCTCGCGGTTCTAATATCCAAATATGGAAGAAATCCTGCTTCTATTCTCTCATAAGTATCGATGTTATTTCCATGTTTGGATCACATTCGAATGCCAGTTCCACCAGAGCTTGTTGTTTTTAGAACGCCATCAACAGTTTTGACATTGAAGTTGCTGCATGACGCAGTTTCGCTTCCGTTACTTCATCATTATCGTCCAGGTGGTTTTCTTCACTCATGACTTCGAGCTCCGAGGTCTGCCGAGTTCCTTTCCCAGATGGTGGTGATGATAATGCTTAGAAAGAAAATGAAATGTGCTCGCTTTCAATGAAAATGCAGTACGATCAAAAGACGCACTCGCGAATGTTGAAGTCGCGAATGTTAAAAGCGGTAGCATTTCTCTAATCGCGAATGTTCGGAACTCGCGAATAGCGAATCCGCGGAGGTCGAGTGATTATTGTATTAACATTTTTTCACGAAGATTAGTATGCATTATGCTGTTTATAGTATGCATATAAGCGTATGTTTATAGTCCTTGTATTAATTAATGTATTTAAAGTCAAAAACACTTCAAAGCATTGTGAGTTAAAGTGGTTGAAATGACTAATACTGAACTTTTTCGAAAACTCAAAAGTATTCTGTGAAGATCTTTAAATTTCGAATTTACAGCAGCGTTTAAACGCCATTTTCTTAAAAACGGCTCCAAATTTTTGAAAGACAATTTTTATTTAGGGAGACGTTTTATTGTTCTTTAATATTCTTAAAATAATATTTCCGTTCTACTCTTACGCAACCGGTAAATTAAGAAAATGTCAACAAAAAAATACTTTTTGCGGCAATAAATGGCAGCTGGCAAGAGTATGTGGCAAGTCCGAATAGCTATTGGGATCTTAGTTAGCCTAAGAGAATAGTGCATATCTCATGTTCGTAGGAATGCTTGATTTTGCACCAAAAAAAATCGACGTCTTTCTACCACTACTTGTGAAGATACAATTGTTTTTCTTAATGAAATTTGCTCATCAAAATCAGATCTTTAAATAAAGTAATGTTGAATTTTTTGAAAATATGAGTAGTTTTTCTATAATTTCGTGACAAGCGAAATATGAGTAATAGCCCGCGAACTGGGGACTGGGAATTGACTGCGCTTCGCTTTCGTCTTCTTACGACTACAATTGCGAAAATACAGTTGTTTCTCATTGAAATGTATTTATCAAAAATATATCTTCAGACGAGGTCGGGCTTTTTTTGTTGAAATACGAGTCGTTTTTCTATAATTTCGTAACAAACATAATAGCCCGCGAAAATTTACTGCGCTTCAGACAGTTGGATGCTTCGTATGTTAGAATTTTGTATATTATTCTTTGTTCGTTTGTTACCTTCGATGTTTAGTTGTACATGTACACGATATTTTGTTAGAAATTATTTAAAACCTATTTGAAATATGTAATAAAAATTGCTAGCTTAGGGAATATCGGCAATGCAAGGAATGCAGCAAAGGAATTTGGCTTCGGGCTAGCGAATTTCTGTAAATTACGTGTGACACTACATAGCTGTATGGAAAGGAGTCGTAGTTGTCAAATTTATGTTGATATTGGTATGAAAATATTTAGTTTTCGCACCAAATGCTCTACCATTTGTAATGAGTAGAGTATTTTTTGCTTGGTTTTATAATACTTTTCTCTAATCATAGCCCTATTAACTGCACTTGCATATTTTCTGGTTTATCAGGCTTCTTTTTCTAATAGAAGTTTATAAAACGTATGTATGATGTTTTTTTGCAGTTGTAGAAAAAGTGTTGCTCATATTTCGTGTGTGAAGTTTCCGTTTCTGTGGCGGAGCAAACGGGAACATTCCATACTTAATATGAATATAACTATTTTATTAGACGCGTTTTGTACTAGGAGGTAAGACGATTACGTATAAAACGATGTTGCTGTCTCTTTTTGTTTAATGCTTATTCTTAGTTTTAAGCTCATATATTGACAATATAATGTGCTTGTATTGCCAATTTTAAGTGCATAGTACTATGCATATTTTTAACTTTTTTAATGCATGAACGTCCGGGGTCTAGTTAAATACCATTTAATATCATCTAATCCTTGAAGAAATTTATTGCGTGTGTAATAAAAGAAAAACGATGAAACGGTGTCGGAAGTGTTATCTTTCGACGAAAGGCAATTCAGTAATGAACAGCCTGAATTTTCATAATTATTTTGATGTCAATTCCACATATTTTAATTACTGTATTAACTTTATTAGCCAAGCTTATTCACATATTTTTGACAACACTTCGTTGGAAACAGTGAGTTCTTCGCTTCTTGGTTCAATTAGACGTTTTCAAATAATAGCTAAGATGTTAATAGCTGTTATTAAATATATAAAAAGTTAATAAATATAGCAGAAAATGCAATATTTCATTATGATGTAGCTGTTTCAAATAAAGCGGGAAAGTATGTGCTGTTTGAGCACATACTTTGCTTAGTTTGCTACAATAGTTTGCTTCTGCAGGCTAAAAGCTATTGTCTGTGGTGATTAATATTGTGTCATTAAAAATGCTTACATTTTTCTCTACTCACTATTACATGTGGCACCTGAAGTGTTGCATGCCGCATCTTACGCATACCTTATCACGAAGCAACAAAATTTCAGCCTGTTAATTTGGGCAAGGCAGTTTCATAAGCCTCGGAATCTTTGTTTTATCAGCTTTATCTTTCCTTGGTAGTTTGAAAATGATGGCGTTTTCCAAATCTCTCTTCCCAAAATGACATTATCATGAATAACAGAAGCTCTAAGTTTCACCTGCAGGTCTGAAGGCAATTCTAAATCACCCTGTATAAATTGCTGTAATGTGAGACATTAATGTCAGAAAAGCTTCCAGTTCTTACTTACCTAATTGACTGCCTTAACTTACGTTCATTTCTTTTTCAGAATTGATAAATGTCGGGTAATGGATAGTAAAATGAAACCTCTATGGATTGTGTTTGAAAATGATGATCCTTATGGTGATGATATATACATAATTTTCAAAAATGGTGATGATTTGAGGCAAGACATGCTTACTCTCCAGATGTTGAAAATTATGGACAAACTTTGGAAAAATGAAGGACTAGATTTAAGGTTAGCATCCTCAAATATAAAAAAGTCTTTTATGATTTTGTAGGAAGATGTAATGTAATTTTTTTGTGCAGGATGAATCCATATGGCTGCATATCAACCGATCATCGTGTGGGCTTAATTGAAGTTGTTTTAAATGCAGAAACCATTGCTAACATCCAGAAAGAAAAAGGAATGTTCTCTGCCACGGCGGCATTTAGAAAAGGGTCATTGCTGGGTATGTTGTGAAAAGTTTTTTACTCATACTAAGAAAGTACATGACCTTTTTTAAAGAACTGATTTGTTTAAAAAGATTTCATTTAACAAAAAATTCATTTGTCATTAAAATTGTACTTGTGGAATGTTAATTTTGTGTTTGTTTGCAATTCCCGGAAATACAGTGTTCACCGAAAATGGGACCAGCTTCAATTTCGGTCTCTTGCTACATACGAGGAAAAAATTAAAGGAAAAAAGATGGTGACTTTTTTGGAATATAATTGTTTAAAATAGTTCCAATTTTGCCGAAGGTCGTTCAATATTATGGTATTCAATTTTTTGTTTCGTATTACATTAACTCGTGTCTTAAGAGGGGAAACCTAATTGTATTAATTCCAGTTAAGATTTGTGGATTACTTGAAGGAAAATACATTGGGGATACAAATACATTCGTCGCAACGCGCACAAAAATATAGATGTGTTTTAAATAATTTCTAAAAGATTAATTTGTAAACCTATAACCAAAGTACAAATGTAAGAAACGATCAAAGAAATATGAAATAACCTAGAAATTCGAACTTATCTAGTATCCAACTGCCTCCAAGCACATCTCAAATTACGTTCACGAATCGCTGGAAATCCGAAGCGCGCGACTATGGATGACGGCAAATTGTACGAAAAATCGGTCGGACGGACAGACAGACAGCAGATAGATACAGGTAGCCAGACGGACAGAGAGACAGACAGATATACCGACAGACATAGCCAGACCTACCGACAGAGAGCCACAGACACACACACTCAGGCAGACACTGGCATGCAGACAAACAGACAGTCGTTTTGCTGTCATTTGTTTTTTCGTTACCAAGAACCGAACAAGGACAAAACATGGATTGTGGCAACACCACTTGTTAGAGGATTTTTTTTCTAAATTTTGCAACTGGGTGCATCCACTTTTTCATTACCACGGCCCTTTAATAAGAGTTTTTCTGCCGAAAATTCGCCGTTTTTTCACTCAGCATTACATAACTTTCTCTCTACTGCTTAAGCGGTTGCGTGAAAATAAAAATATTCCAAAATTGACAGAACATATCACGTATAAACTCCGAAAATTCCTCCTGAGAGCAACTTAGATGTTGATTAAAGCGTACTTTGATTGAAACTCAAAATAAATTTCTTCGTAGCTATCAACTCATAAATTGTATATTGTCACTATATTATCAAAGTACATTTTATTTGGTCATTATATCCATAAGAAGAAAATGCGTGAGGAGGATGTTCTTCCTTCTCAGAAACTGTCATTGAAAGTATCAGGAGGGAATAAAGGAATTGAAGGGGCGTGTTAAATCTTCTGTTTTGCAAACCAAGGCACTCCTTGGTTTAGATCTTGAGTACTTGCTTCTAGATCCACCCCACTGTGGAACCATCTGTTGAAGTTTCATTTTGAAACCTTTTGAAGTTGTCATGTAGTCTTTGAAACCTGTTTTGATTCTCATTGAAGTTGTTGAATTAGTTTCAATCTTTGTTAAGAAAACATTCCAGAGATCTTTCTGTTAGTGTTGTAGTACATCTCTAAAGGGTCCCCCGGATAAGATGGTAAAAAGTTCCCCTCAACCAAATTACATATGAGTGGTTACACTATAATTCTAACATAAAAATAATATTTTTGAAAGGTTTCTTAGCCCCCGTCCCACCACCCACACCCCTATACAGCCAAAAACGTGTTTTTTAATTTCAATTTTTTTCATCAACTTAACACTATTTTATCAGACTGAAAAAATATTATAAATAAGAACACAATTTGTACTCTCAGAAAAACATTTTTCAATATTTTCTCAGGCTCAAATTCAAACACAAAAAAATATTTTCGAAAAAAAAATCAAGAAATATTTTTTACTGTGTCTTAGAAGCCTGGAACAGGCTCGAAAAAAATGTCAAAGGTTCTTCTTAAAACACAAATTGTTGTGTATTTTTTTCATATTTTTTCGATTGCTGGGCTGCAGTTAAAAAAATAAAAACCATTTTCCCGCCTTTAAAACACCTAGACTTTCAATATAATTTGACGGTTCTGTGCATTTATTTTAGTGTTTATTATACATTTGTATACATTGTTGTAGCACCCAATACATTTTTGATTTTGG
Source organism: Acheta domesticus (assembly GCA_031308135.1). Taxonomy (NCBI): domain Eukaryota; kingdom Metazoa; phylum Arthropoda; class Insecta; order Orthoptera; family Gryllidae; genus Acheta; species Acheta domesticus. The sequence continues at coordinate 65,395,176 of JAHLJT010004567.1, forward strand.
AATGTAGTTGCAAATTATCATTTTTTAAAGCTTTCTAATCCTTTGTATCAGAATATCATACGCTAAGGAAAGACAATCGTTTTTGACAGTTTATTAAATAATAATTCGGTCATATCTGAGGGATAATTGGGGGACATATGGAAAAATGAAGGGGAATATGTTAGACCCAGATTTACAAGAACTGTTTTACTTGTCTTAGAACACAGACATTGGCACGAAAATAATCTTATAACTTCATCTCAGAATGCTTGTGAATTGTTTCATATTTTTTTAATAGCTGGGTCATAGTTATAAAAAAAACTAAGACATTTGTAGTCAACCACTTGGCAGTTCGGCAGTTGGGCAGTTGCCGCGTCCTAGGCACGTGCGACCTTGCTTGAGCAGGAAGGCCACAGAATAGCAGCTAAAACGTTGACAACTGAGCCTAGAACGCGGCGTCTCCCGGACAGATAAATAGTATCGCATTGGCTGCGGAAGCCTGTGGTCTTACGTCTGTAGATGTTTCAGACTAGAGAAAAAGTTGTCTTTTCCTTTACTTAAGTATTTGTTCTTGAATACGTATAAATATGGAGACACTCGTAAAATCTGTACACGTGCAAAAACTCTGCACTTTGTAAATAATAATTGTACGAAAATTGAAAACTGGTAGCACCCAACTGCAAACTCCCATCCCCCGAAAAGTAGTTTACGGCATTATAGACCCGGTACTGTGCGAGAGAATTCATTCCAATATTGCTGAGCGTTGAGATAAAAATTCGCAGAAAATAAAATAGTCCCCTTAATTTTATTGTGAAAGATAATTTCTGTATTTTCCTTCAATTTAATTTTACATTGATATCGGCTTCGCTTTTCTGTCCATCTGTGCTACGGAAAGGGGACACCCAAAATAACTAATATGCAAAATTGTAAAATAGGATGATCATAAAAGTGGTATTTTGAAAAATACATCCCAACAACATAATTGGGGCTTAATATGTTCCTCTTCACTTCCCCACTGTCCCCCATCTATTCTGCACCCGAAATGTCCCTTCTCATTTCCCCATTTGTCATCTACCCGTTCCCCAAAACATGTCTGTTGGAATTTACTTGTGCTAAAAAAAAAACGTCGTGTCCCCATGAGACAAGCAATCCTGGTTTAAAAGGCCTAGGAAGCATCGCTTCCAAGTTATTTGCCATTATAATGTGTGTTGCAATAATCATTTTTTGTATGTCATAATCTGCAAATTTCTATTTTTTCTCCTAACATCTGTTTGATGTAGGATGGGATGTAATTCTTTATCCACCAGTATCACTCTTACAAGGTCTTGTGTCAATTGTTTCTTATAAATTGCCAAAACTATCGTCTTTCCGTAGCGCACGATTACTTATGCAAACGATTAGAAAGCTTTAAAAAATGATACTTTGTAAGTATGTTCCAAAATCAAAACTTTATTGGGTGCTATAACAATGTATACAAATGTATAATAAACACTAAAATAAATGCACAGAACCGTTGCAGTCATTTTCAAAGTACGTATATATTGAAAGTCCAGGTGTTTTAAAGGCGACAAAATGGTTTTTATTTTTTTAACTGCAGCCCATCAATCGAAAAAATATGAAAAAAATACACAACAATTTGTGTTTTAAGAGGAACCTTTGACATTTTTTTCGAGCCTGTTCCAGGCTTCTAAGACACAGTAAAAATATTTCTTGATATTGTTTTTCGAAAATATTTTTTGTGTTTGAATTTGGGCCTGAGAAAATATTAAAAAATATTTTTCTGATAGTACAAATTGTGTTCTTATTTATCATATTTTTTCATTCTGATAAAATAGTGTTAAGTTGTCGAAACAAATTGAAATAAAAAAACACGTTTTTGGCTGTATAGGGGTGTGGGTGGTGGGACGGGGGCTAAGAAACCTTTCAAAAATATAATTTTTATGTTAGAATTATAGTGTAACCACTCATATGTAATTTGGTTGAGGGGAACTTTTTACCATCTTATCGGGGGGGGACCCTTTAAGGATAAAATGAAATTTTTCTGAATGACACGTTATTATCGAAACATCGAAAGCAAGATTTTTTTAATTAATTGAAAAAAAACTTCTAAATTTATATGCTGAAGTCATCAGTAGGGGGCGGATTTTAATGAAATAGACATATTCGTTTCTTTTCGCTTTAGAACAGGCTTGTCAAGGTCGCTGGCAAGGGTACGAGCTTGCTGGAGCTCGCGGGCACAGCGACAAGAATAACTGCCGTGAATTTTAAAAGTAAGGGTTCTACAAACCTGGGAAGGAATACCTCACTCGATACCTGGGCTATGGCAGTCGTTTGAAGAAGTCTGTTGAGGTATTGACTCAAAGTGAGTTATTAGAATTCCCATTTCATGTAACAAATCTGTTAATATTTCAACTTTTCAAATGAGAAACTAGTGGTGCTTTCAATGCACATACTTTCTCGCACTGTTTCTATATGGTCCTAAATGCTATTCCACAACTTCATAAACCAGCAAAAGTGCATTCTACCAGCAAACGTTTTCCGTACCGAGACCCGAAATCCGATACTCAAAGTTAACGAACTGGCACTTATACCACTACGCCACACTAGCACCACATGGGTCGAACAGAGCCATCAAAGAATCGAACTGACGTATAAAATGGTAAATGCATGATAAAGAAACAATTGATACGATGGTACATGCGCTTTACAAATCCAAGAAGAGACGTGAAAAATCGTTAAAAGTTAAAAATTTGAACAGATATATACAGACACTTCCAGTACATTTATCGTAATTATCAATATTTGTGATTCAAATGGTTTCATATGTTTTTAAATAAAGTTTATAGAATTCTCAATTATTTCCTGTGACAACAAAGAATTTTGACAAATAATATTCCGCGACCAGGACTCGAACCAGCGAAGCTTCCCTTGGAAGATCTGTACTAATCCTCGCTGATTAATGACTGCGACCATAATGGATAGGCATGAAATTTACACTTATAAAATAGTAATAGAGTATGGTGGTTTCATTTCTCGCATTTGGAAACGAAAATATCCAGAGAATGTAAAAAAATGTCCTTTAGGCGCTCAGGGAAGATATCTGGGAACATCATCATTCATATCACAAAAACAAGTTCCATTTAGAGATTAGAAAACTAAGATCTCCGATAAAGTCTGTGACATTCTATAGCACAACTAGTATTTTTTAACTTAAGCAACAGGTTTTATCCACTTTTTCGTTACCAGACCCCTGCTATACGTGTCTCTGGCGAAAATTTCCCGTTTTCCGGTAACGATTACATAACTTCTTACGAAGTATTCGTAAGGCGAGAAAGTATTAATAATTTCGGAACCGTTAGGGGGTAACTCGTACGAGGGTTGTCCGTAAAATAAGGTTCCCAATAATTTTTCACAATGAAAAACATATTTATTTGCATTGAAATATACATATTTGGAAAACTTGGAGTGTTTCCTATTTTTTGACACAATCGCCGTTGATGTCGATGCATGTTTGCACGGAGTATACCATCATCTTTATGTCCGGGTCATCAAACTCTCCCGCCGCGTCGCGAAGGTAGCTTGGCACCTCTTCTTTCAGATCCTCTCAGGTTCTGAGTCCCACTCAGGTGTTTCTTCAATTCAGGGAAGAGATGGTAATAACTTGGGGGTATGTCCGGGTTGTAGGGCGAGTGGGTGACAATATCCCATCCAAATTGTTTGAGAAGATCGTTTGTTACATGAAATTCGCTGGCCGCTTCAACACGTTGCCGTTTATGGGCTTCCGTAAGCATTCTTGGGATCCACCTTGCAAAAACCTTGGTATACCCTAAATGGTGTGTCAAAAGTTTGTCAGTGGTGGTCTTGCTGACACCAGGGATCAACTTGCAGAGTTCTCGAACCGTCACACTTCGATCTTTCAGCATTTCTTCTTCCACTTTCGCAACCGTTTCGTCCGAAATCGATAGCTGTCCGGAACGCTGTTCATCATGTACACCTGTACACCCGTCTCTGAATTCTCTGCACCATTTGCGCCCGTGTTGTATGCTCATACACTTTTCTCCATAGACTTCACATATTTGGGAATGGATGTTTCCCGGCGCAGTGCTTTTTGCACCCAAAAAACGAGAGCGTAATTCGCACCGGGCGAAGCAAGCGAGAGCTCCATCTCTAAAGGCTGCTCAGCCAAGACTGAATTTCGCAGACAGTTCACGGGGGTGGAGATTGGGAGAGGGGGAACCAAGCTACACGTCAGTGTTGCCATATCCCGTCAGTATTGCCGAATCGCGACGGGAACCTCATTTTACGGACAACCATTGTAAGTTCATCGCATGCGTTCTGGTTATATATTTCAATTTAACGTTAAAATACTCATAATTTTACTTAAATTGGTGCATACAGATATATACTAGACAACGATTAATTTGATATGTCATACGCTTCAGAAATCGAATAACAGAGTTGAAAAATTGTTTAAAAGGTGCAGTTTGGAAAAAACACAGACCAGTCCTGTCTATTTATCTGCATTGTTTCTATTCGTGAGTAGAAGTACTTCAAATGATTTTCAATAAAGTTTCTACGCTCTTCAATGTTTTTTCCTGCAACATCACGTTCATCAAACTAAAATCCCCACCTGGGTATCGAACCCGGCATCTTCCGTACGGAAGAGCTCAACCCCAAGGCGCTTTAAACATCTGCGCCACGGGAGTGACGTGCGGACTAACTACTTAACTACTACTTTAGTCAAAACGTAATTATATCAGCTTAATCATTAGGAAGCCGGTAATTGTCAACATGCGAAAAACATGTTTTTCAAATACGACCAAGAAATGCAGCGGTGAACTGCTTACTCCAAATAATTTATCCGACGATCGACATTTGAAAAATAACTACTGCGAGAAAGTCTGTGCCATTGTATAGCACCACTAGTATATTTATTTAATTACCGTCCCTTATTATACACGTGGACAAAATTTAAAGAAAACATTTGGAGCGGTTTTTGAGAATTTTGTTTTATAAATTTCAAGCGAAGATTATGCAAAAACGACACGTTTTTTCAGAAAATACTACCTAACCTTTTTTAAAGTGCTAGTATTTTACAAGAGACTTTGTCTGAGGTAAATATCGCTATCTACAATTTCGTAGTTATAAAAAATATTTTATTGCAATTTTCAAAAAACCATGTTTTTCCCAGAAGTAGGAATAAGACCATATTTTTTATACTCGCTCATTACATAAGTGAAGAAAATTTAAAGAAATAAATGGAGCGCTTTTTGAGAACATTTTTTTTGTAAATTTGAAGCGCAATTTACAGAAAAATACTTTTTTTCCAAAAAATGGTACATGACCTTATTTAAAGTGCTAATTTTGTACAACCGACTTTGTCTGAGGCAAAAATCTCTATCTTCAATTTTGCAGTTTTTAAATAGTTTTTTGCAATTTTCGAAAAATTGGGGATATCAACTAAAATGATACGTATATCATTTCTCTCTCGACTCTAGCTTGTCAGCTAGGTCGAATTCAGTCGCTGTCTGAAGGAGAATTCTAGCGGCCGGCTGCTCTGATCGGCAGTTTTCCGTGGTTTCTCCGATCAACACCAGGCGAATGCCGGAGCCGGCCCCCTAACAAACGGGCCACGGACCGCGCGCGATCTTTCCTTCCTCTTCCTTGTCCTATCCTCTCCTCTCACACACACACTTACACTAACATGCACTACACTACCACACATGCCGGGAGACCGGTCGGGAGCCTACAGCTTGTCCCGGCAGGGGCGGTGCCCCGCTGGTGGGAGATACCTGGTTGAGGGGAAACCCCGCTAGTCGACGGTAGGTCGACGCCAGATCTCGCCATCCAGCGGGGAAAAGATCATCGCCACCTCCCAAGAAAAACACGCCCTACACTTACGGGACTAATAACCAAAGTAGTTGACGCACCCGGAAACACGAATCAATCAATCGAAGTATTCGTAAGGTGAGAAAATAAATTATTAAAATTTTCAATCCAAAAGATTTTGGCTTTGCATTTATTTAAGAGCTGTAATTGATTTAACAATACTTCCTAAGGAATACTTTCAACGTTCAGTTTAGGGAGAAAGATTATTGTCCGCCAGTATACGCTAAATCTTACGGTTCCCGTATACGCTAGTTCCCGTATACGCTAAATCTTACGGGAATGTTTTACTTCAGGAAAGAAACTACAAAGTTGTTTCAATAGTTGTCTTCACATTATTACTAAATATATCAAATAGCACAATTCTTTAATAAAACATTACAGAAATGGAAATAAAAAGAATTTGCCATTGAAACATAACCCTGCTAACATTTTTATATAATTCTGCCATGGCATTAATGATTACACAAGATTGAATTAAATATTGAAAATAAACATAAAATTATAAGTAATATAATAATTTATTCAACTGTTGTTTAATGGAAAACATTATCCCTCTAATGTTGGGTTGTACAGCTTAGCAGGACCCTATTCTCATAACAGACTAAATGAGAATCTGTGAAACGTGACCTCTAAGCAGTTTTGTTCAGATTCGTTTGCGAAAAAAATTGCTCGCATCTATAAGTGCTTCCAACATTAAAATAATTTCTCCAGCAAACTTTCGAATACTCGGAAAACGACAAGGACACAATGATTGGTAAAACTCTCTTAACCCATTTTCTTTGTATTCTTGCTGAATCTGCTGCATTGTAGTTCAATGATTTCTAATTGCAAATTGTGTGGCGTATTCTCCGGTTTCAATTGAAATGGCATATAAAATGTGTCTTAACTTTTTTTTATTTGAACGAGGTCTTTAAATCGATAATTAAACTCATCCGGCATATCTTTCAAAATCTAACCATATTTATCCGTGTCATCATCAGCTACTCGCGCTGGCGCACTGAGTGCGCCAGTCTCATTCTTTTGGTTCGTGACGACAATAAGTGCATCATATTGCATTATCTATTCCGCTGACCTTTTTTCTGAGTTTCTTTAGCAGTTTGAATTCGTGTTTCAACTGCTCCGTTGCGAGTCGTGGTAGTAAGTTAGCTGAATTCGGTCTAAAACGATTTCGGAGCACTGTGTGCGCCGTGCGAGTAATAGTGTCAAAGTGTAAAAGAATAATTTCTTTTCAATGCAGACGTCGTAGAAATCAATTGTTACGTATGATGGTATGAAATATGGATAAAATATATTGTATAAAATATTGATATGTATTTTTATAATCACTCGTTCATATTGCCTCACATTGTCTTGATTTCTGGCGGAACGCGACGGAACGGCTTCCATTGTCTCGGGAACTGAGTAGGAAAACAAACAAAGAACACTTGGCAACTTCGATTTTTAGTTCGAACAACTCAAAATTAAATAATTGTCCATTTCATTGCATCATTTCCACGAATGTAATAAAATGATTAGTAAACACAAGAAAATATATTGCTCTAATTTTTTTATTTTCTATTATGTTAATGTACTTAGAGATTCAGTGCTGCCAGTGTTATTGTTATTGAGAGATTTATAATTATTAATTTATATTATAAATATATAACTATGTCTATTGAATTAATAATTAATTTGGGGCGCGTTCCGTGACCTAAAACTTTATAATAAGCCTTATGCAACTGTAAGCCTTATTAGAGGCAAACAATATATTTCGTATTGTAAATTTCATATATACCATATAATTTACACCAAATATTGTTTTATGCATTAGGTTATAATTTTTCGTAATAAATAACACCAATTTGTCGCAGTTATTGTTCGTGTTATTGTACAAACATTTGTTTCTTTGTTGGCGCACTCAGTGCGCCGCGCGTAAGAAAGCGACGCGAGTAATTAAAGGTTAAGAGCAGAGGCGGGATTCAGGTGGGCAAGGGGGGGGGGCAGTTTCCCCCCCCCCCAATCTTCGGACAAATTTAAAAAAAATTATATTTAATTTTATTTCGCGGATCTTCAAATTTATATGAAGATTTACTTGGTTCTATATTTTGAGAAGAAATATAATAATAGTAATAATAATAGTAATAATAATAATAATAATAATCAAGCGAACAATAATTTTATTAACCTAAGCTAATAACATACATTAATAAATTGGTGAATTTAGTTCAGTATTATAAAACGCGCGGGATAATGTTCAGCGTTATTTTGAATATCCCTTATTAATACATCCTCTTTCAATTATATTTTGCTTTGAAACGTTATTTACTTGGAAATTAAACAGTTTCATGCCTAAAATCATGAGTCGTACCTAGACCTTGTATTTTAGGACAAGTGTCTATTTAGTTCCTTTAGGATGTGAAAAATTGTGTAATTGCAGATGTTTTCGAATGAGAGAACGCATCTAATGAAAGCGTCTAATAGTGCCTAAAATGTTCTAAAAGGGCGGTTGATGCCTATTTTAATATGTTTTTGCCTAAAACTGCTTAAAACAAATGATTTTCCAGAAGGATCATATTTTAAATACTAAATTTTGAAATTCGTTTTACAGAAACGTAAAACCTTTTGAGAAATGCAAATATTGTGTGATCGAATACGCAATTGACATCGAACCGAAATCTTTCACCCAAAATACCGAACAAAAGGATCCCTGCAAATCAACATAATTAAGGTGTTTCACGCTCGTCTCCGATCAGCACGCACTTCTTGGGCAATTGCACCCATTTCTGGTGCGGCTGCGCTGTTGACAGGTTTAGGCTTATTGCCGCGGCGGGTCGTCTGCGAAGTCCAGGGGAAGAAAGACAGGTCAGGCAAAAGCCTTGTCGGACAGGCGTAGATTACAAAAAAAGGCCAATAGTTAAATGGGTGTGGTGCAAGGTTTTTTTGGTAAAAATACTTTTTCCTGCATAATAAAAATTACATAATTTAATCCTTTTGATATCAGTTCTAGATGTCAGAAATATAACTTTTTCAAGTCTATTTTTTGCCTTGCTTAGTCATTCTTTAATTTATTTTAAGTGCCTAAAACTTCGATTTTAATGGCTTTTGGTGTCTAATTTCGTAATTTTGTTGCCTACTTTAGGTGCCTAAATCAAATGTTTTTGGTGACCAAAATTCCGTGGTCTAGTCGTAGCACTCAAATTTTATCTCTCAAAAAGAAAGAGTATTTCCCGTTTATTGTAGATATAGATAGAGGATATAGATGGTGATATGAGCGATTTATATAATATGAGCCTCCTTGGTATCTTTTCATACATAGCAAATATTCTAGCAGAAACGATTTTAACTAGTTTAATAATTATTTTTGCCATCATAGCTCTGTGGTTCAATTGTAAATGAGAGCTGATGTGAAACAGAGGTGTTCGTGTTTTCTCGGTTTTAAAAGCTTTGGAAGGCACGTTTTAGCTTTTAATTTCAGTTTGAGTTTGCTTAGACTGATTCTTAACGAATGAAATACAACATGTTTTAACCCTTTGACTGCCACGTGTGTTAAGGCCGGTATACACGGTACAGTTTTTCGTGTAGATTCTCATATAGTCCAGACTACATGAGAAAATTATGAACATGTTCGTAATTTTTTCGTGTAGAAAAGCATGTAGTTTGACTCCTCTCGCCTCTGAAGCCAAGCCTTCATCCATTCGGAGCGTTCTCTCCGTGTTTCCATTAAAATAGTCGTTGCCACAACCATGCTTGTGGCAGCAACGATTACGGCCTTCCTATTTTTCTTGTTAATTTTTTCATCGTTAATTAAACGTAATCGTAAATTAATAAATCTCACAGCCAGTACACACCAGTGGGCGGACACGGGTACACACGCACATAAATACCGCCAGTGAAAGTACCCGGACGGCACAATTCAGTTGTTTCTCGATAGACCCCCTAGCGGCGGCTTGTGGAGGCTCATGCACAAAACCGTGAAGTCTGGACTACGCCGTGTATGCGCGACTTTCGTTCAGTTTGAGATTTTGACGTTTCTATGTAGAAACTGTATGAGAATCTACACGAAAACTCTACCGTGTATAGCGGCCTTTAATCTCAAAATTACGCTGCCAGGCCACGCCCGTTTTTCGCTACTCCAAATTTCATAAGTTATGCATCATAATTATACATGTAGCCTCTCCCTGTGGGACAAATCTGAATCAATTTGATACTTATGGCATTCTTAAACGTTGTTTATATGCTTGCAATCTGTAATTTCGAACTATCAAAGACCGGTTTTACCTTGCAGAATTTTAATACGGCGATGGTTGTAAAATGAGCCCCGAACTTTGGAATGGTGTGTATATGAGCCCCAAACTTTAACTGGCATTACAACTTGTGTCCGTACTATTTTTGTTTTAGATGCCACCAAGGATCTAGGGCCAAAACAAAAAGGAACTAGTGGAGCTACGTAGTGGTACAGACTTTCTAGTTAGTTTCCTAATTTCTTTGGTCGGGGCTAACTTTTCGGTCGGGCCCCATCCTTTTGCAAGCTATTATCAATGGCCGCCCGAATATTTTTTCACATTTCCTCAATTTTTCGGTTTCCTAATGGCAGAATCGAAAAACTACTTTAAGAATGTTATTGAAGACTAAACCTTTGTCCTACATGGAAATTTTCGTTGAAAACTTTGGTGCCGATTTTACGAAAATGGCGTTTCGTGGCGTTACGGTAAATGTGAAATTTGAAGCTCTTTCCCACAGACAACTATTGCGATTTCGAAAAACTTTATTGGAAGTCGTTTGAATCACTGCCACTCACAAATGCAATAATGTACACAAATCGCCGAAAATGTGCATATTAATAGCGTGAGAGATATTTCAAAACAATTGCATTTGTGTAATTTTTGAAGAAACAAAATAATACAGCAAAATGAATTTTCTATCATATTAAACAGTGCAATTCCATTATGCATACAAAAAGTTTGAAGAAAAAATTTGGAGCCTTTTCTGCGAAAATGGTGTTTGAGTGTTTCTGAAAATGCGGAAATTTGAGCTCATTTTCACCAAAAAAAATATTGAGTTTTCGAGAAACTTTATATAACATAATTTAATGCACATGCACTCATAAATGCAATAATATGAACAAATCGCTTCTAATGTAAATATTAACGACGTAAGAGACAAGTAAAAAATACATTAGTGTAATATTTGAAAAACAAACCAACCAACAACAACAACAACAACAAAAGAATAGAGCAAAATAGCGTCTATGTCATCTTATAGAGTACATTAAACACTATATGTCCCAAAAGTTTAAAGAAAAAATCTAGAGCCGTTTTAGAGAAAGCCTTTTTGATATTTTTTAATATTACACATATTGGACGCAATATTGCGCGAAAACTAACAAATATTTCCAAAAAAATGTTCATGACCTAAACGAAAGAACTAATTATGAAGAAAAAAATTTACTTAAAAGAAAAATCTCTATCTTAATTTTGTAGTTGTAGGAATTCTCCGAAAAAATATCTGTCTCTTGCAACTATCAAAAATTCAGATTTATCAATGAAAATCGGACCTGTGCCGTCTTTATACATGTATTTCACTCTCTTTTCACAAGAAAGTTAAAGAAACGATTTGGAGCCATTTTTGAGAAAATTTTGAACATGTCCCGAGAACTTCACGTAAAGTACCCTCAAAAATTAATCAATGTTTTTCAAAATCGCAGAGCTTCAACTCAGTCCAGATCGACAAGAGTTTATTCAGTTCGGAAAAACTCGTACCCATAGTTTAGGCGCTAGTGTTGTTCACATACCAGACGGACGGATGGACATTTTGGAGGGAAAAAAAATTCGGCTTCAGGGGACACCCAAAACGTGTATTTCCGGCGAAATCTCAAAATAAATTTTCCGCAACATTCTGAATACTACGTACATTACTCTGTACATACGTACGTATACGAGAAAATAACTAGTGCTACAGGATGGCACAGACTTTCTCCTAATAGTTTTCTAATTTCGTTGGTCTGGGCAAACGTACATTGTTTCACCCTTTCGCCACCTATCATCTATCTCGGCCCAAAGTACATTTTTAAAATACAATTGTCCGATGTTGAAGATGAAGATATATTTGTTTTAAAAAAATAATTTAATTCATTTAAGTGGAAATAAAAGTGTGGGCTCATATTATTACATTACACAGTAGATTACATTTGAATTGAGAATAAGAGTTAAATAATGTAGATTTTTAAATATACATCCTACAGTTATGTATAAACATTTGTCATATTAAATAATAAACATTTTCGATATACGATTCACTGAGAAAAATGCATCGTTGAGTTTACAGTTCGGACTGTTGAAATAACAATGAGGATCGTTACCTCTGTATTCAACTAATCTAATTAATAACATTCAATAATAATTAATAAAATAATAAAATTGAAAACGGTGTATATAATTACAGCATAATTAACTTAAAGCATTAATATGAACGAATATTTTCGTGTTTATAATAGCGCCCAAATTTGCCCCCCCCCCCCCAATTAAAGATCCGAAATCCCGCCTCTGGTTAAGAGGTTTTAAATTTGGAAAATGGTAGAAATCTTTGCTTGAAATCTGATTTTTCCACATGATGAACTTTCCTTTAAATCCCTCCATTGTTTCCTTTAAATCAGATATTAAATGATCACTTCCTTGAAATTGCATATTTAATCTATTGAGGTGACCCATAAAATTTGCTAAAAAGTTCAGAAATTCATTTGTCATGTGAGGGAAGTGTTTACGCTTTTCATTTAAGAATGCGTATACACACAGTCGTAGCTCAAAAAAATTGTATTGTTTTTCCTTTGCTTAGCCAGCGCTCCTCGCAATAATACGGAATATCTTTATGTTCACTATTTACCACCTCCAAATGATCTTTAAATTGCCGATGACACAATCCATGAGCTCTAATGTAGTTCACTACTTTTGTTACGGTGTCCATTACATAATTCTTTTTTAGTGACCTGGCGAAAAGTGGCTCCTGGTGAACGAAGCAATGAATTGCGAAAACGAACCTATTGCACTTCGATTCTATTTTAGAGTTTAACCGACCTATAAAACCTGACTGTGCTCCTATCATAAGAGGCGCTTCATCCATTGCCACAGTTACCAGTTTATCCCAGTTTGTCAATGCTCTCAACAGATCACACAATAGCATTAATATATCCAGCCCAGTTGTAGTTGTTTTGAGTGGAACCATATCCAAAAACTCTTCGGTGACTTGAAGTGAGTTGTCTACACCAAGGACAAAAATAACTAATTGCGCCTAATCTTCAATGCTCTCATCTGTTGTTAGAGAAAACGCTAGAAAAATATTACAAATTGTTGTAATTGAGTCTTCATGTCTTCCGCAAGCTCTAGAATTCTCTTAGCTACTGTATTTCTTGACAGACATATTTTTTATGCCTGCGGCGGCTGCTCTTTGAGGACTGGTGCTGCGCCCCACCCCTGAGTAAATTAACAAACACGAAAGGTTTCAGGATTTAACAGACATGAATTGTTAAATAACAAAAATATTGATATGAGCTTTATATCGCATGTATCAGAAAAATAAATGTTTTAGTATGAATGTATTTTCATGGGCTGCACCAAGGGTCAATGTTCTCACACAGAACGTGGACTGTCGGGCACTTGGAGGTCCGTTCCAGCCTTTGCTCAGGCTCTTTAAGGCCCGTTTCCACGAGCGCATATGCCATCGCACTTGGGGTGTTGGACGGTCAGCCCGCTAGGCGCGCCAGATCGCGACTTTCGATCTAGCTCTGCTTGATTCCTCGCGTCGCACTTGCGATAGCAGAGACACCTTGCGGTAGAATTTGTAAGTTTATCAGTCTGCTTGCGTGCACGTTTGGAGCAACTTCACGAGCTCCGAGCAGGGCCCGGATGGGCCGGTGCGGTCTCGGGGCCGGCCAGGGGCCGGCGTTGGGCGGGAACAGGGTGGGCTGGGCGGAATGCGGCGTGCTGTAGATTTCACGTGTCTGGCCTAACCTGTGGCTATGTCTTTGCTTGAATAGAAGTTGTGAGTAATATTAACAACCACTTGCCTCGGAGGAAACGTACTCCACAATTTTAATAATGTCCTCACAGACCATACAATTAGCATACGGACGTGAATAAATACATTTTTGTTCCTGGATTAGATTGGCGTGAAACAGTGGCTTGCGCATGAATTGTGGTTTGTTCCTAGCGTTTTCGATTGTGTGAAAATCTTCGTTGAATTTTCATCTTCAGTGCACAATGTCATTTATCGTCAAAATTAAAATATTTTTGCAAATTTTTAGACGAAATGAAAATTTTTACTTGCGTAACGTCAATTGGCGTAATGTTTGTATAGAAGAAAAGTTTTTTGAAGACCGAATACCTAGCGAAGTAATTTAAAATAGAATTAAAATGTAAAGATAGTGAAAAGTAGTTAAATAAAAACAGCTATGCATTGGTCATATTATAGATGTAATTGTTAAATTGTTAGTAAAACTTGCCAGGTAGTATTTTGTATGTAAGCATTATAGTTTTTAATAATTTCCCAATCAATAATATTTGCTCCTTCATACCTCAAATTAATTCATGATTCACTGTTGTCAATTTACAAAATTTACCTGAAGTAAAGTCTCATATTTGTTACAATTAGGAAGAGGATTTGTATGCCCTCAAAAAAATCTGGAAATATTTTGTTAAAAAACTGAAAAATTATAAAACATGCAGTTAAAATGAATAGTATTTAATTTCCTTTCTGAACCTTTCTTGCTAAAATTCAGCAGAAGCATGCCTGGAATGAAAAGATATACTTTTGTATATAGCAACCTAGCGTACTTCACAGTAGAATTGAAGAAAATATGCACCTCAGTGAAGGACGTTGTATGTGTTGTTTTAGTTTTGGGGTCTGGTTTCAAAAATATATCAAGAAATATCCTACATAAAAATATTTCATCATCTATAGAAAGGAAAAAAACTCGAACTGTGACAAGCTCTTTCTAATCAATGAATGCTCACAAATCAATGGATTCTATGAAAACATGAAACATTTTACAGATAAGTCTCTATTTGAATGAAATAAGCAAATTATGCTGCAATAATTACATAAATATGCACCAACAGAAAAAATTGGCTAAATAGGCACAAATATGCATTAACATTTTAATCTCCACTGCATTCAATTCTAACCAAATGTCAAGAAATTCACTTGGCTATGCCATGAAGCAACAAACAAAAATATGCAAAATCATTGAAATCCGCTCCCTATTTACAATAAAGCCAGTTTAGAACTTTTCTGCCTAGTTTCATTTTGCAAATTTTAATGTTTAGACATTAAAATAAGCTAAAAAAATTATCTTCACTTATGTTCATATTTATTACAGTTTTGATATGTATCATTTGTAGAATAAGTTAGAAGTAATAGAGTAAAACAGAAAAACCATTCCTCTGAAGTTAAAATATGAGCTCTTTGTAATTGGGAAACAGTAATTTCTAGTTTCCACAATTAAAGAGACATGGGCAATTAATAATAATCATAATAATAATAATATAATAATGGTAATGGTAATGATAATATCAATAACAATAACATGTTGCATTATTTTGTACAATTAGGGGCATACATTCACGTTCTCACACACATACATACAAACATATACACACACACATATATAATAATATTATATGGGTGTGTAAATATAATATTATTTGTAATTATTTATAAATGAGTCACCTCAAGGAATCTCCTTAGTTTATTTCTAAATTTTTTAAATTCCCTTAAGTAGTAGGGCCACTTCTAACAGAATGTTGGAGATGAACAGATCATGTAATTGATGAAGAATGTGCTGAAGCATACTTCTAATGTATTTGTAACTGTTTTACAATAAACATAATTGTTTGGTGCATGTACACATTTGGTGAGGAAAGTCGGTCTCTAGTGAAGATATTGATTTCTTTGAGTTTCATATTTTCCATATGACATACTTCACCAGATGACATTCTCTGAGTAATAAATAATCTATAAAATAAATGTGCAGCAGGAATGGATCATGTTCAGGGTCTTATGCTGCAACAAATTGCTTTCCATATAATGAAACTAGATACTTATAACTGTAAGTAACTGTTCACTGTGACCAGGAATCTTTCCTGATGTTTCAAACAACAATGGTAAAACCATGAAATAAAGGTTATTCTCTTGAAGTTATAAGCTATAGTCCTTTTCATATTGCTCTCTTCACAAAAATTCTTGAAAAATACGCTATGAAAGATTAATGAATTTTTTAAATATAAAGGAAATTATAACTGAATATCACTGAACTGCAATCTTTCCATTGTTAAATGAAAAATTAACAGCTGTAAATTAAAAAAAATTCCCATGGTACTACTTCATCTTTCAAAACTTTTGATCCTGAGTTGAAGATTCTATATTACTGAGCAATCCATTCACACTTCGTGTATGGAATAAATAAATGGGGTGATACATATACGACACATGACTAGAGAATTTACACTCCAGAAAAAAGCCATAAAAACAGTATTCAAAATGAAAAGGATAGATAGCTGCAAAACTATATTTCAAAATGTAAATGTCTTTGCAGTCTATGGACTTTATGTATATAATACAATATTATTCATCAAATACAATAGAATTGCAATGGAAACATAGTACCTTACCATACAACACAAGTAATGAAACAACATAGAAAAAGTTTGTACTGATAGAAAAGGAAAAAAAACAACTGCTTTTGAAATCCATATCGTCCAGAGATAACATTTTTCAATAATCTACCAAGCAACTGTCAAGACAGTAGAGGGCACTAAATTCAAATTAGAACTACAAAAATATGTGACCAACAAAGTACTTCGTTCTGTGGAAGATTTGTAGATACTGTATGCGTTCCCTCATGAATGTGAACTAAATGTTGAATGCAAAATTCGAATAAATAAATTATAAGGTAATTTCACATTGTCATTGAGACTCATGTAATATAATATGTAACATATATCTCAAAAGCTTGGTAAAATTTTATTAGTTTTGAGAAAATGATGAGAATGTGTTTGCAGTAACTACAAGGTCTCTACCGACATTGCGCTTTCGAATGGCGCGAAACTGGTGCCAGTTTCGGTGTCACGTGACCAAAAGTCGTGGAGCCTGATGTTACCGTGTCAACGCGCACTGTCGACTTTCGCGCGCGATCATGGCGCGCCTAGCGGGCTGACCGTCCAAAACCGCAAGTGCCATGGCATATGCTGCTCGTGTAAACGGGTGTTACGGACGAGGCGTAGTGGGGAAGTGGGCGCAAGGTGGGGGTGCATTGGAAGGATGCTTTGGCGGCGGTAGAGTCCGAAGAGATTTTCCGCAAACGTAATGTTGTTATGGGCAAAGTGCGTTAGCATATGCGATTCAAGTCATTGCGAGCAATCACGCCAAATTCACGGGTTCTGTGTTGAGTTGATTAGTTGTGAATGTGACTGTGTGAACACTATTTTAACTGATGGTAGTCAGAATCTCAGTATTGAAAGAAATATTGAATTAAAGAAATTACGGCCGCCAAGACCCAAGTTAAAAATTACGAAGATTCAAAATGCCTGCAAAAGCAAAAGTGTATACACGAGAAAATTTAATTCCTCTCTTTACAAATACGCAGAGTGGTTATGTGGTTCGGACATTTGGGGGGGGGGGGGTTACGTGCCTTATTATGAATGTTCGTGATCGTGCATGGACAAAGTATGGTGTATCAGACATTAATCATCTTTCCCAAGAAGAGAAGGAGCACAAATTGAGTGAACAGCACATAAACAGTGGAATAGAATTCACCAAGCTTGGCTGATATACGGTGTCAGATTCAGCTTATAGAATATGAAAATTAAGACAATTAATGAAGATGTTTCCAAGAATCGTTACACTTTTCTGTTTTCTGTAAACTGATAACTATTAAATTTTGCAGGAAGTTTGAACTTGCACTAAAGGAGGCACGAAACAGATGCATCACACAATTCCAGCATTTTTCGTCGTTTAGTTAATTTGATGGCGGAGTTGGACCCTACGTTCAAGCATCATGTCGAGAAAACAAATAATTAAGTGTGTTTTTGGGCCCCTACCTCGCAAAGCACCGGCCGTCACTGCTTTATACATCTCAGCGTCATTAGGGGATACAATTTTTGTCGCGGTCACAATACAATCTTTGATAACATTACCTGAAGAAAAAGGGGAGGTCTCCCAAAACAATTTTTTGGGCAGTTTCGTAACTAGCTCTAAGAAGTTTTCTGTGACCACCATCGAAAGAAGTCCTATTCTAAAAATAAGAAATAAACAATGAATTTTGGAAAACCCCAATATCTTAATTCCAATTGAAAAACAAACTAGTGGTGCTACAGAATGGCACAGACTTCCCCGTATTAGTTTTCTATTTCCTTGGGTCTCGGTTAGCTATTCATACTTGTCACATACCTTTGCCAGCTGCCATCTATCGTCGCCCACACTACATTTTTTTTATATTTTCTTAATTTTTCGCTTTCATTGTGGTAGAACGAAATATTAATTTTACAATATTAACTCGACCTAAATAGCAATTTTCTTTGAAAAATTTCGAGCCATTTTTAAGAAAATGGCGTTTAAGTGCCACTAAAAATGTGAAATTTGAAGCTCTTTTTCACAGAAAATTTAAGATTTTTCGAAAAACTTTATTTAAAGTCGTGTAAAGCATTTTAACTTTCAAATACAATAATGTTTAAAAATTGCGGGAAATATGCATATTAACGGCGTGAGAGATGTTTCAAAAAATTACATTTGTGTAATTTTTTTCAAAAATTACACAAATGTAAATTTTGGAAATACTCCAAATTGAACTTTATGTCATATTAAAGAGTGTTATCACTGTCCTTTCGACAAGTTTGAAGAAAACATTTGGAGTCAATTGCGAGAAAATGAAGTTTGAGCGTTTTTGAAAATGCGGAAGTTTTAGCTACTTTTCACCGAAAACGGTGGTGTTTTCGAGAAACATTTCTTGACATTATTTAAAGTACACGCACTGAATATAATGTCAACACATCGCCGCTAATGTAAATAACGACGTGACACACAAGTAAAAAAAATACATTTTTGCAATTTTTGAGAAACCAAAAGTATAGAGCAATATGCCGTTTATGCCATCTAATAGAGTACAGTTAACACTATCCGTACCAAAAGTTTAAAGAAAAAATTTGGAGCCGTTTTTAAGAAAATCTTGTTTTTGTATTTTTTTTAAATTGCACATATTTCACGAAAAATACAAAAATTTTGAAAAAAATGTATATGACCTTAAAGAAAGAACTCAGCTATGAAAAAAAAATTATTTGAAGGAAAAAATCTCTATCTGCGATTTTGTAGATGGAGGAAGACACCGAATAAAATTCAAACCTCTGCAATTTTCGAAAATCCAGTGCTAACGGTAAAGGTGGTACCTATGCTTAACTTATTGTTTACTTAACCCAATTTCGCCAAAAATTGACTTAAGAACTTTTACCCCGTGACCATAGAAGTGTATTTACTCCATTCTTACAAGATATTTAGCGGTTTTTGAAAAAAATGTCCGGGGGGCTTCATGTAAAGTATCGCCAAATTTAACGGAATTCGTTTCAAAATTTCAGAGCATCGAGTCGAGCCAGATCGATAGTTCATATATATATATTGAACTGAGTCGTTGATTTGACTCTGCACAATATTTATTAGAAAAAGGGGACAGGGACTCTTACCCGGGAATGGGCTCCGGATTTAATCACGTTCAACAATGGAAACTTACGGGTAAACATGAATTTTTTATTGCTCGAATAATTACAATACAACATTGGTGATTCTTGTTGCTCACAAAAACATTTACTTTGTTCTTTCCCTATTTTAAATCACATCCCATTTGTAAACTCTTCATTACCCGGGAATCTCACTCATTTGTTATAATTCTCACATCTGTGGGGCCTCGACTAAAGATCACTGTCTCCTGCTGTCTAATTACCCTTCTTCCCAATATTCTTCCGGCCGATCTTACTCACAGTACTCCAGTCCCCGAACCGTGTCGCTCCGCGTTCGCCCCTCCGCCGACGGGGCGATGCTTCGCGCCGCTCCGTCTGTGCTCGGGCCTCTTCGGGTCGCAGGATGCCGACGTGGTGAGGGGGCCCGTTTCGCTGACGGCCTTCGATGCTTTTCCGCCGTCCCTGCACGACGCCGACTGCCGAGATCTTGATGTCCACTGCCGTTGTAACGGACCTACCGGGCGATGACCGCTAATGCTTCTCACCTCCGCCGTTCGTAATAAGTTCTTTTCTTCTCCGTTTCACAACCGATTGTTTAATGCTGTTCCTCTACAGCCACTCGATGCCATGTCCGCCCGCGTGCGTTGCTTTATCAATGCCGAGTTCACCACTTTCAAGTTCCAATAATTAATCTCGCTCACTCCGATGACGTCGTTGTTCCCGCCTGTTCTCGAAGCTACATATACCAAACATTAATGGGTGGACTGAGGCACGTGAATCCACATTCAGCCACTCCTCCGCACTCGCCCACGTGGATATCTTTACGCGCCGATATTGTCTTTTATTCACTTTAGCAACATCACCGTTTTAGTTCACTTCATGGCCTTTCCCACTATCTTTTCATTCCCGATGCCTATCCTCCACGATGGTTCCAGATTTCACTACTGTCCACGCTCTTTCTTCCGCACACTACATAACCGTCCGTTTCTTTCCTTCGCCATCGCTGCACGCCCGGTCCGTCCCGTGATTCCGTCCTTCAGTTCTTCACACTGAACAGACTCCGGCACCCGACTCCGTCGGCGTGCCGGCCGTTACCGCGCAGTTCAAATGTTTTTCATGCTCAGGAACGCATTGTTATCATTGTAGTGATAACAATTCGTTTCAATATATATGTGTATATATATATATATATATATATATATATATATATAGCACCCGGGCGTTAGCCCCTGATCCGCACCCTCGTCGGGTGTACAAGTACACCTTCCGACCAATATCCGGATCCCGCCGGAACGCAGTTAACCGTCGCGGCAACCTCCCCATACAATGCTTGGGTCTAAGGCCGCCCTGCCAGCTCAGACTTACTAGCTATCCGGGATAGTACCGGAGTCAATATTGCCTGTATTACAACGCACCACTCACATGCGCCGGGACACCAAGTCCCTCCTCTAAGCCCAGAGTATTGGGCCACTGCCACGACGAAGCCAAGAGCCCAACTGGAGGCCGCCCGAACTAAGGTCCGAGCGGCTCCGGGCCCCCACCCCGTCTCCCCACTGCCTGCACCTTCAGGCTCTCGATCTGGGTCGGACCGTAACAAAGGCAACCTGACGGTTGGTCATTTGTCCGCCGGACTTCTATATGTGGATAACAACGCGTATGCGTATTGAAACGAATACTATTGAAAACCAGTTTTATCCAGTCCAAAATATATATCCCTCTATTATAGAAACGTTGGGCTTCTATCGTGGGTTCGAATATGCAAGGGGCACAATTCGGCTTACCTCATCGTTCGACCACAATCTGCCCCCTATAGACTCGCTTCCATACGGAAAACGACAAAACCTGAAAGTGATTTTAATGATGTGCCAGATTGCACAATAATAATCAAGTTTGTTTTTTGTACTTTCTTTCGCACTAGACAGTATGAATTTATTGTAATTAAAGATTTCATTTAAATCAAAACAACATCCTTTGAAAATTATTAGCTTTGGTCATGACCCTGAGAAATAAAATAATTGTTCGTACGAACGTTAACCTGAGCTCTCTTCCGTTGTATCGTTGGATGCTTCGCTCGGACGCCGCGTATCTCCACACCATCACCTTCGACCAGTCTTGATGCCTTCTATCTTGTATCTTCCGGCACGCCACGAAGTCACTCCCATTCACATAATGTACCAGCCTCCCATATCACCATCAGCATTTGTTCGGCAAAATAACTGCAAGTTCATTTAGCTTGGTGCTTCACCTTCGTCACTGGTGAAAACTTATTGAAGTTGGAAATTCTTAAAAATTCTTCCCTATCAGTAAGAAAATATTCCAAGTCAATGCACGGCTTCACCAAAATGTTTCAGTGTTCCACTTTCACTCGCGGAAGAAAAAATTAAAGTCCCGAACTGTATCTCTGGAATTTTTTATAAGTCTCTACTTTCGATCACAAAAAATAAACCAAGTCTGAACTCGGACACGCACCCCCTAATTCACAAATGACCCTCTCGCTATGAGATCTGAGCTGCAACTAACTAATTTTACCGTCCTTCAATCCAGGAAAACTCGTGTTCATTGTTGTCCAAAATTCTGTTTTACATTCCCTACCAACGGATTTTTATTAGGTATTCACTCCTCTGACCAAGGTGCACTCTTGGGCGAAATTTCCACTCTTACACACGCATCTTTCGACTGATTCGACATTACATCCACGGGCTCATGAAATTGTTTACCTCTGTTACTACGGTGCCCGTTTACCAAATATCGTGACATGTTAAACATCGGTGTCTTCCCTAGCAACCTGTTACTATGATGCCTAATTCTAATTTAAATTAGCATTAAAGTCTTAAATTATTTAATTTCGAATGCCCTCCCGCATTTGGTATATCACAGTATTTACATTTATTTACAAATAAACTTAACAATTAAAGAAATTACAAATACTGATTAAACCCCGGCAACCTTTTTCTTCCCCTTATCCCCTTAGAGGATGCCGCAGACGTAGAGGATGACACAGAAGCAGAGGATGACGCAGAAGTAGAGTAAGACACAGACGTAGAGGAAGACACAGACGTAAAGGAAGATGCAGACGAGAATACGATAATTTTTATATGAGAAATCAGGGTAAGCCAAGTGAGCCGGAGGTGCAACAGATAAATGCGTGTTTGCCGTCAACGCAGTACATATTTTTAAAATCAATTTGAAAACCACACGACGTCGGTAAACACGCATTTATCTGCTGCACCTCCAGTTCACTTGGCTTGTCCTGATTTCTCGTATAAATCTGTCTTCTGGTATTTCTTCTGGTAATTCTCGATATCTGTCTTCCTCTAAACCTGCGTCTTCCTCTACGTCTGCGTCATCCTCTGCTTGTGCGTCCTCCTCTACGTCGGCGACTTCCTCTACGTCTGCGAATTTCTCTACGTCTAAGACCTTCTCTAAATCTACGACTTTCTCTCTTCCTATTTCCACGTCTTTCTCTGCATCTTTCTCTACGTCTTTCTCTTCATCTTTCTTTTCGTCTTTCCCCTCTTCTTTCCCTTCGTCTTTCGTTTCGTCATTCCTTTTGTCTTTCTCTTAGTCGTTTCTTTTGTCTTTTCTCTTCGTCTTTCCCTTCATCGGTATTGTTAAGTACTGGAGTTTAATCAACGCACCCTGCATAGATCTATTTAGATGGCGTTGGTTTAATTCCAGGCATACTAATGAAGATCGCAGCGCCAAACACGTTTTTGGAAATATCTGAGAATCGTAGGGTCGGATCCGAAAAAAAAATTCTGTTCCCCACGAGGAGACCGGGAAGCATCAAATAACACCTCGTATGTCTCGATTGGTGCACCCGAAGCGGTCTGTGACGGAAATGCACATCCGAATATCCGCACACTCGAGGAGTTACTCAAACACTATATGGGGATTACCTAACAGCAAAGTAAACAGTGGGTTTCCACTGTACATTTATAAAAGAAAATTACAGAATATTCTGATTGCATGAAAAGACAAAACTAGGTTTTAAACTATGAACTGAATAATGCTGTGTATATTAAAGTAAATTAAATTGAATAATTTTCTTAAATTGGCTTCATTTAACTATTGTCACAAATGTTTTTAGGTGTTTAAAATATTTTCACAACATTGAGTCATATGCATAAGTTTAACTGAGGTATCTATTTTTTTAAAATTGAAAATTCTGATTGTACTCAGACTTTCAGTTAAGTTGTTAATTTCTTTTTCAAAGTGTCCCATGAAAATTGTTAAGGCACCTCCACAAGACAATCATATACACCCTGTAATATATGTGCAACATATTGAGAACAATTGATGTCTACAATAACCATCAAATATTGAATTGGAATAGTAATAAAATGATATTCTTTAAACAATGTTTTACTTTTGTCTAAGAAAGGAAGGTTTAAAAACCCTTTTATGAACATGATCTGTAATAAAACATTAATGCTTCCATGTATGTGTTCTAATCATCCATAACCATAAGAAACATTCATAAACATCTTTTGGAGTAGTCTGGTTTCTTGTTTTTTAATGAACAATAATGTTTTATAGCTTGGCTTCGGGATAACAATCAATCAGAAGTTCAGTTGAATAAAGCAATTGAAGAATTCACATTATCCTGTGCTGGTTATTGTGTTGCTACGTATGTTCTTGGAGTAGCCGATCGTCATTCAGATAACATCATGGTTAAGAAAACAGGACAGGTATAACATGTACTGGTGTACTGGTGTTCTACAGTAGACATGCTACCTACATTACTTTTCATTTAAAACATTTTTGTTACAGTTATTTCACATTGATTTTGGTCATATTCTGGGACATTTTAAAGAAAAATTTGGTTTTCGAAGAGAGCGAGTGCCTTTTGTCCTCACGCATGATTTTGTTCATGTTATTAATAAAGGACAGACAAAAAAAGAGGCATTGGAATTCCAGATCTTCCAGAAGCATTGTGAGCAGGCATTTCTGATTTTGAGACGCCATGGCTGCCTTATTTTATCATTATTTGCTATGATGATCTCGACAGGTTTGCCTGAATTGAGCTCTGAAAAGGATCTCAACTATCTCCGTGATACGCTGGTAAGTGCTCTCTAAGATTAAACTTGGTATTGTTAAGAGTTTTAAAGAAATATAGAAGAAAAGACACAAAAAGAGTTGAAACTCTCATATGGTGCTGAATTTCTTGCTTGAAATTACACCAATTTTTGGAGGAAAACTGTGAATAGAATGATGTCTGAAATAAACGTTATTGCACTAGACATTCAGATGTTTAATAGTGTGCACAGAATGCATGATGGCCTACTTTGCCAATTTTACAAATGAAACTGAGACTACTAGTTAACAGTTGCATACTAACACCAATCCGGTATTGGAGAACATGGGAGGGAAGACGGGGGAGCAGTGGTGGACCCCAAAATAAATGAAATATTAGGAGGAAAAATATATTTTTAAGAACTATGGGTAAACATATTTAGCAATATATTATAAAAAAATTCAACAAGTGTATGTTGAAATATTTTCTGCTTTTGAGGTACACCAAGAGCATATTTTGACCACGATCTGCATGGTGTTCTGCGTTTGTGATTCTTGGGGACTCCAGCAGGAATGATCTTTTTTGAAGAACTAGTTCAAAATGTTGCTCAGATGCACAACTGTTCTCGGCATTCACTGACAGATCCTAAAGAAACATTGCATTGTTGTTATGGGCAGGTCTGACTGTAAGAGAACATGAGAGTTTTCATGAACAAATTTGGCATGGTGACAGATTTGTATTGTGTGTAAAAATGTGATAAGTAGAGACCAGAAAAATATGTAGTATTAAACGTCAAAATATGTACATCAATATGTAATGAAAATAGTAAGAATATGTAATAAATATGTAAAATCGGTTATATTATGTAATATTAAAACTCTCTAATTAAAAACCATTTACGTAGCAAGAAATTACGTTTAGAAAATCTGCTCACTTTACATCATACAACTTTCTCATCCGTAGTAAAAGCTTAATCTATTGTAATCCAGGACCGTAGTTTAGCAGCCAGACTAATCGCCAAACTGGTGAAAAATACGACCAGCAAACATACACCTTAGCATCGTCATCGAAGTGTTACACATTGGCGATCGGAAATTAAGGTTACATCCCAAAACGCGGTGTCAGTGATATTTTGGACACCGAGATTTCTC
This sequence comes from Acheta domesticus, assembly GCA_031308135.1. NCBI lineage: Eukaryota > Metazoa > Arthropoda > Insecta > Orthoptera > Gryllidae > Acheta > Acheta domesticus. Next base: position 65,420,906 of record JAHLJT010004567.1, read on the forward strand.
CAATAATGTAGGAACAATGCTGATTTAAAAAACAACATCTTTTCATAAAAAAATATGGAATTAAATTAAAGAAAATTGATAAAATAAGAAAATATATTGTGAAAACAGCAAAATATGTAAAGAAATAATTTGATATTGTGTTAGGAGGGGTATGATTCGCCAAGATTACAATTTTGAGAAAGGTAAGTAGAAAGACAAAAAATATGTAATTACATGACAATCCGGTCTCTAGTGATAAGCATTCGTGATATAATAATACAAGCTATCACTTAGAGTTAAAGTTCCTAATTATAAAGTTGCTTCGTTAGGGAACTCCTTACCTAAAGAAAGACAAAGCGAGAAAACTGTGCCCTTTCCCCTCTCCCCCTTACGTCTTAAGTGACTATGGGCATCAATTGATGTCACTGCTGTGCCTCTGAAAGGAAAGTTCTTGGGTTTAAGATCTGATGGTGCTAGGTTTTTCGACACTAGCTACATGGCTAGGGTTCAGGGGCTGACCGGAAGAGAATTGTAGCTCCCCTTCCTTGTTCTATCCTCACCGCTTACTTACACTTGCACTTCCATGCACCACACTATTATTCATGCCGGGAGACCAGTCGAGTACTTGGAGCTTTTCCTGGCTGGGGTGCTGCCCCGCTGGTGGGAAATACCTGGTTAGGGTGCACGCCGACAGGGAGATCACCGCCACCTCCTTCAAGAAAACATACATTACACTTACGGGACTAAATGTTAGGAAAGAATGTTAATTTTTATGTAATGTTTATTTATATTTATTATATTATTTATTTATATTTCTTTATTCCAAGGTTAGTGAAATTATTGATACTATGTGCCGTTGTTTTCTGTCTCGTCTCATCGATATCCGGGATGGTTCTCATTGGACGTTATCAGCCAACTGAAGCTAATGAGGAAAATGTTAAAACGTTATAGAACTGCTTAGTGTCATGAACTTCGTGCTGACATTGTTTCTCTCTGCACAACCATAAAAACAATATTAAGCCCTGTATAACATTTATAAACGTTGTGTAGAGGATGACCTTACTTAAAATCCATTACGCTTTTAGTCGAGTAACCTGAATAAGATTCAGGTTACGTATTCCAAGATATTTGACTTTGTGATCAATTCTTAAGTATTTAACTTATGAAGTTTTTAATTTTCATTTACTCAATTACTTACTTTACTTGCCCTGCTAGTACAGCCACTTCCCTTCCAACGAACGGGCGAAGTTTCTGGAAATTCTTGCCTAAACAGATCCAATGGTAATGATTGGTGCTATTCAGCGGGCTGTACGGCCTACACTGTCACATCCTGTAAATGACAGTACCATTGGCAGGTGATTGCACAACGAAGGGATCACCGCACGCCGACCGTTACAACGCCTCCCACTCACACCCCAGCGACGTCGCTAGTCTCGCCTGGTGCCGGAAACGACGGACCTGGGGTCATGCAGACTAGCAGCGGGTCATTCAGCGAAGAGTCCCGTTTTTGCCTTGATGGCGACGACCACACACGGGTCTGTATCCGTCTGTGGAGACGTGGTGGGAAGCGCCAGGACGAGCGGTATGTGGTATACCATCACATGTCTCGCCAGTCTGATGATGGTGTGGGGGCGCGATATCCCATAGTACCCTTCACCGTTAGTGTTCCTTGGAGGCACCGTGACAGCCGCACGGTACATTCAGAAGATTCTGCAACCGATGGCTCTGCCGTTCGTGAACGCCCACGCCCATGCCCTATTTCAACAGGACAAAGAGCGTCCGCATACCGCAGCCATCTCTCGAGCGTGCTTTTCAGCCGTGAATACTCTTCCATGGCCAGCCGCATCGCCAGAGCTCTCCTCGAGAATGTTTGGGGTGCTATGGAGTGTGCGATCAGGATTCCAACCCTACCCACCAATCTGCAAGAACTGCGCGCTCAGGTGCAAGCTCCATGGGATGGACTAGCACACGACTCCATTCGAGACCTGTACAACTCCATGCCGCGACGTCTGGAGGCGTGTGTTCGCCAACATGGCGGCCCCACGCCATACTAACATGTACCGTCTGTGGCCGTGTAGCGCAATAAATATTGGACCTACAAATATGAAAGTGTAATCATTTTGTATGCGTGGTACACTCTACCTGCCTGTCAACAATGATCGCGATCCGTCTCATCATTCTGGGTGCAGCTTTTTTTATGATGATGAGTGTAAATAGTGTACAAACTGTTTTCTCGTCAACTAATAAACATACAAAATATCATGCTTGATGACAAAGAACTCAAATGATTGAATAAACCTCTTGAACACATGTATGACTTGATAACATCGATACTTAACCTTTTCACAACTTTTCACAATAAACATACAAAATATCATGCTTGATGGCAAAGAACTGAAGTGATTGAATAAATCTTTACATCACAGGAGAGGTTTTCTCCAGTAAAAAATATTCGTTTCTAATTCCTCCACAATACCAGTGCGAAAATTGTTCTTTATACACGTTTCAAATTCATTTTATCATAAAATATGCAGCACACACGTGGCGTTTGTCCAATGTCATTTGCTGTGGAGTAATCACGAACATTTCACATCAGGTGTCATGCTTAGACGACAGAGACTAGTAGTGCAATCATAAATTTCACGAGGCCAGCACTCAGGATCAGCAAACATTAAAATACCACGTGGCCCACATAGCGTGCTGCAACCATCCTAGCGAAATCACAAAATTTCATCGCGACTACGAGGCAACGCCACATTTCACTATTACCTCCGAATTCAGTGTGAGACGAATGATAATTAACATTGAAACGTTTCACGGCTATTGTGTTTTGTGGTTACATTTCAAAAAAACTTTACCAGCAGCGGCACAACTACCTGCCATGGTCACAGATGTCAAAACTGAAAACGAACAGGCACGCGAACAGGCGTCCTGTGCGAAGTGGGGGAGTCCAATGCATTTTGGGTAGAGCAGCTGGTGTAGTGTGTAGTAAAGGTCACTTAGTGTGCAGCTCAGACACCAGGATCGCTTTAAACACGTTTATACATCCTGCGTAACACAGTATGATAAGTTAAAATAATTTGCACAGCTGCTAGCCAGGTTGTCAGACATATCAGACAAATTGTTTACATCTACATATCATTACTTGCGTGAGCATCGCATTAAAAGCACTGCCTTGTCTTGCGCCTCAAATGGGCACCTATTTCCAACTAATTACTTTCCCAAAAACAATAATATACCTCTCACCTAACCTCGTAATTCATAATTCAATGGTAAAATTTTACAAGTCTACACTTGTAGCTCCACCGCGAAAATATTCTAAGTTCACTCTCCAGCATTCACTCCCACGAAATATCACGTCTCAGTAAGGCTTCATTTACAGTGCAAACGTAAACGTAACGTACCCCCAAAACCTAGAAATGTGTTCTTACGAGACCATTCACAATGCCTTGAGGTAACCTTGACGTAAGACGATAAACTTACGAGTTCGCAAGCTCCAGGCCTTTACGTTAAGTTTACGTGGGAATTCTACGGAAGACCAATTAGAGAACAGCATTCAAGTTCGATTTCAGATTGTGTTCAGGTAGTTTATGGTTATGTCATTGTTATTGTAATGTAGAGAACTAGTGTACGAACGCTTTTGCTGCGTGTAGTGAATTCAATGTAAAAATTTGGACAATTTTGATTGTGACTTTAACCTGAGATGGCGAAGAAACTAATTATGTTCGACGAATTACTCGTGAATTTGGTTCATGAGAATCCTTGTTTATAAGATGAAGGAAATGTGAGCACTACTACATCTACTCGCATGTATATAAACAAATCGATAGGAATCTCGAAGCAAAAGCTATAAACCATGGTTAGAGACGAATCGATCAAGTTTCAGTACGTTGAATTTCGATTGGTTCTGGCGAAACTTACGTTCCAGCTTACGTTCGTCATTGTGAACGCTTGTTTTTACGTGTAAATTTTGCGGCTAAGTTTGCAGCATTACGTTACGTTTAGGTTTGCATTGTGAATGAGGCCTATTACTCGAACTTAACACAGCTCTCAAGCGATTCGTTCACCACAACGACACGAGACGGAATGAATTATAATATTCCCCTGGTCAACCCTTCAAACCTCGCCTTATTTGTCTCTCCATTGTTTTAACAAACTTTTTCGAAACATTTTTTGACGTCACCCTACCTGAGCTATTATTGAACCAATTACAATCTTGTGGTAACTACGGTGCCACTTATGCCCGTCTCTGAACGAACTCAATTGTTCGCGTTGCTACGGTGCCACCTGCGTGTTTACACCCCAGCATTATGCAGTAACGATGGTGCATCCCGCAATTGTCTCAGAATGAACTCGTGTATTTTACGTTTCTACGGTGCCACCTGCGTACCTGCACCATAGAAACCCAAGTTTTTTGGTGTTATCTACAATATTTCGTCCTTTATTTGCTTAAATAAATGTATGTCATTTATGGTATGTCACAGTATAGTATACGGGAAAGTAAAAATGTGATAAAGGAATTATAGGTAACTATCGTCGTATCTCTTATTGTATCAAATTTTTCTAAGATTCTTGAGATTCATGTATTTGATTTTCTTTACACATCATTTAGACCTTACATATCAGACAATCGACATGGATTCATTGAGGCTAGATCTACATCACGAACCTACTAACATTTTCACTATTTGTTTCCTCTTAGCTAATTGAATATAATCAAATTGATATCAGTTACACTGACTTCTCAAGAGCGTTCGTCATTCTGAATTACAATGTTATTAGCAAATTACACGTATCACATTTATCTGCAAATTATCTGAATCATACTTGGAGTCACGTGTGAATGTTGTTGATTATGGTGAGCACAGATCTCAACATTTTTCACAGTGTGCTATTACTATTAATGATGTTGATGTTGATCTTTCATATTTTGTTCTTATTTATGCTGATGATAAACTGTTTTTGCCCATTGCTTCTGAACTTGACTGCATTAACTTACAGCAGAGCTTTGATAGTTTGTCAAATGGTGTACCCTGAATAAGCTCACTTTAACCCTTTCACTGCTAACGACGCACCGGTGCGTCAGACTTCGCCGTGCGACCACTTCTAACGACGCACCAATGCGTCGCGCTGCTCTTTCGGCTTCTCGTGTCTGTTGTTAGTTCGCGTTCAAAATTAGGCAATTGCCAAAACATGGGTTCTGTTCTTTACACTGAAGTTTATTTTGGTGCCTACTAGACGGCGTTTCATAGCTTTTGTTGCGAGATTTTTTAAGTGTTGTGGAAGGAAGCCAGCCAAGAGCGCGCAGGTCAAAATATTATTGCAGTATTCTTATAAATCCTTTTGGACATTCACCCTCCATGTTTACTTCAACCATATAGTAAAGATGTATACCTCTTCGGTTTATGCTTCAACGAATTTCAGAGTTTTGCGGTTGGCTATTCAGTATTTTTTTTTCTATAAGAAGAAGCAAAACCGTTGAAACTTAGCTGCATAAACCCCGTCAACTTCGATGCGGACCAACCACTGTTTGTTTTACATCGGCCTCTCCCTCCGACTTAACCACAGGCTTATAGCAGCTAAGCACGGTTTTAGATGAAGATTCGAACCGACCCAAGTCATGTGTACACTGTGGCCAGGAATGTACAATGACTTAGCGATCACGGCTAAACCAGCATCTGGCATTCAAGAATGAAAAATCTTGCTTGTATGTTTCGGTTAGGATGTCTACATTTACTGAAGAAGTGTTGTGGGGTTGAATACTTTCAACTTCGTCAGTGCCAGTATAAAGCCTGGATCTAAAAGAATGACGGAAAGTAAATAGTTAATGCTTTATTTTACGTGGCGAGACTCGGGCCACGAAGGCTTGAGGATCTTTTACATGCAAGTAAATCTTCTAACATGGGCCAGCCGGCTTTACTTCCCCTCCGCGGAAGGCGTACGAAGGATTTTTTCGCCCTTAAAAATCCACGGCTTCGATCGGGTTTGAACCCGCGAACTTGGGTATGACAGTCCGGCACGCTAACCATCACACCATCGAATATGCACCTTAGTAAATATATAATAACTAACAACTGGCGCGCGCGCGAGAGAAGACCGCACGAAAAAGTATTCAGCACTGCGGAGCGGCCAGCGCGCCTAATGCGTAGCAGTGAAAGGGTTAAATCCTAGCAAGTGTCTGATAATGTTCTTTTTAAAATCATCATGTATATAATATTGTTATAACATATCTGACACTACATTACAGCGGGTCACTCTTAAAAGAGATTTGGGCTGTACTGTTTGATCAACAACTAGCATTTAGGCCTCATATTGAGTATGTAATTACTGGCGCATATCGAGCACTTGGATATCTAATGGGAACTGGCAGGAACCTAGAGACTATAATAGCACTGCAATTAGCTTTTCAATTGTTAGAACAAAACCAAAATATGCAGCAGTTGTTTGGTCGCCTGACAGAATTGATTCAATGAAGTTGCTTGAGACTTGTCAAAAGCGTTTCGCAAAATTTTTAGTTTAAGGATTGTAGAAGATATCCAGAACTTGGTATTGAGAACAAATACAGCAGATTTGGGTTTGACCCTCTTGACAGGAGGAGAAAATTACAATAAATTATTACATTAATTAACATCATTCAAAGAATTGTTTATGCGCTAGTCCTGCTGTCTCAGATTTCATTTTCGATCCCTCGTTTTAGCTCTCACTCGTTTTGAATCTTTTATAATCCTGTTACCAATAATAGGTGTGTGCATAAATGTGCTCAAATTAATGGAGTTAACTAAAATTTTTTTGGCTAATTGTGATACTAAGATGGATATTTTTGTTGATTCCATTAATTCTCTTATAGGGAAAATAATTCTTTATGTCAATGCCTGTAATTCATTTTTTGTATAATTAGATAGTCCTTAAATGGTACCCACTGGACTTATTGTAAATAAAATAAAATAGATAAAATAAAAAAATAAATACAAATAATGACCTTAGCAATTGACATACGTATCAGCTGTGACAATGACAGTAAATAATCAATCAGTCCTTCTCTTCACATTCATATGCAACCTATGAATTGGGATGTATTGTACGTCGGAAGTTTAACAAGGAAGTATAATCATTGTCTTCTAAGGATCAACTCTTTATAATTTTGAAAACAATTCTGTTTCACAAAACTTGTGCTGTTATGAAAATGTGAGGTGTATTTATTTTATTGTGTGTTTTTTAACAGGTCTTGGAATTATCTGAATCTGAAGCTCTGTCACATTTTCGGGCGAAGTTCGATGAAGCATTGTGTAATTCCTGGAAAACATCTCTCAACTGGGCCTCACACAACATGTCAAAAAACAATAAGCAATAAATAACTACAGCACATCACTTCATATTTGGAGTTTGCATATTGTAGTTTACCTTGCAGAAAGAAACAAGTGACCAAACTCACCATAAGAAGAAAATTTGAAAATTTATTTTCGTGTTTTCTTATTTGTCATTAATACATCATAAGTGGCAAGAAAATACAGGGTAAGGAGTTGCAAAGTAGTAATAATAGTGATTTGCAAGGTAACTTGATCTTCAGAAAGTACATTATCCAAGTGGAAATGACAGAACAGTGGAGAAGAAATGTGGATAGCTTTGGGCAGTTTTTTGGCTTGAAGGAAAGACATTATAGGTGGAATCTTCAAAATACTGTTATATTTTTGTAATAGCAGTATTTTGATTATGACATTTCATAAAACTTTGTTTTCCAATTTAATGTCTTCATCTTTTACTTTGCAATCATTTCCATTGTTTGTGTGTTACATACATACTGTGTACCTTTTTAAAAAATGTATGAATGCTATCTGTTCTCAAGACCAAATTCATAGGAACCTTTAAAGTGTAACATATTTTGATCACTTCCTATGTACACTGGGAAGCAGTATGTTTGAATGGTATGAAAGTTTAATAAGTAAGTTTATGTTATGTTGTTTCTTCATATTAATGATTGATGAAATACAAATTAAATTTAACTTAAAGATATATTTAATTAAAATGTGCTGAGATTGTTTTCTAATTGTACAAGCTCAGTACAATTAGAAACAATCTTAAAATGTGATGAAAAATTTAGTATTTTTATTAGTACCTAATTTCAAATATATTTTAATTTAATTAATAGATTTAAAACAACCATCATTATGTATGTGTGTGCTCCATTGTCACAAAAGTAATGAGTTACATCTACATTATTGGAATTTCCTTGTGTGGCAAGTGTCTGAAATTGTATGATTGTGTGTGAAAAGACAAAGAATTATCTGGTTTGTGCATTGAATTGTTTTTGATCTCTATGCAAACTCATCCGTTCGCATATACTGTTGTTAAGGAGTCTTAACTTTCCAGATTCACATCAAAGTTGATGTGAATTATTTGACTGAGTTATTGAGAATTTGTACAAGTTTGTAAATGAAACAATCTGTTGCCAGTTACTATTTGAGATGATATATCAAAGACTACTTTAGTAGATGCTACTGCTGCTACTCTTAAGCATTCTCATTTCACAGAATTTATTCAAGATACTCATAAGCATGTTATCATTATCTGTATCATTTTTATTGCCCTGGCTGTTTAACTTTGTTGTCATTATCAATTTTTGTTAATAGCAAATATTAAGTACTGCACTGTTATTTAACTTATTTTCTGAACTTTGTAATGAATGTGGGCAAGTTGTTGCAATCAAGTGAGCAGTATTTATTTAATTAAATATTCCATATTAGGATGGTATGAAATGTATTCACTTTGGCCTAAATTATTGTTCATTATTTGCCATTTTATTTGAGAGAGTTTATTGTAATATTGTGTGTTCTTAGCTTTTCCGTTAGCACTTTGTGTTTTATTTACAGTTTTAAGAGAATATGAACATTGGAATTTTTTTTTTATAAGAATAGGGTGTTTTTTTGATTTGACATCTTTTCAAAGTTAAGTTAGTGCCAATATACCTGCAGTTCCCAGAAATCGTTTTTATTTTTGGTTAAAATGTTTTATTTTAGTCATTTCTGTTTGTCTTGGGATTAGAACTAGAAACCTAGTGAATTTGGTTGTTTTCTTTCTTTTAGTCGTGTTGTATTAATTTATTATATTTGCATTGTAGGCCTTGCATTCATTGAATTACTACTGAATATAATATGTTTTAAAATTTGTGCAATACGTTTTCATATTAACAAGATACCAACCTGTATATTTACTTGTGAAAATTCATTTTATCATTAATTTTGTAATGTGTGTAGACTGTTCATGAGCAATTAAATTTTTTGGGACCTGAAGGGGATTTTTGTGAGTTTTTTCTGTGCATTTAGAGTTATTTGGCTCTGTTTCACCTTGTATATATGTAATACAGAGCAAGGATTGTAGTACTGCAAAACTAAAGATCTAGATTTTAATGGGATGACAAATTTTGAGGCTCGCTGGAACTTTAAACTTTCTCTCTTTCTACTACGAAGTGTAGAGAAATTTACAAAATGCTGCAGTTAAAACAAGAAAACTCCTTTTGTGGGTCTTGCATGCCAAAAAAAAACGGTGATCCCCTAAATGCATACTAGAGGAGATCGGGATGGTAGCCGATGGCTCCCCTTACCACAACCCCCGGTGGGCAGTTTGCAAATACTCAAAGAATTCGCCCATTCACTAGCACGTCTGTGCATACGAACGCGGCCTTCATTTTGTTCCAGACAGAAACGACTCTCTCAGCACTGAAGACCATTATTCGCCATTCGCGCTCCGCTACGCTCCCTCTCGCAGTACCACCGCAGACGCGCACTTCGCTACACACTTGTCAGGGATACAAAATATCAGAGGAACTCGGGAAAGCAGACCTGCCACCAGCAATCGATTCTGTATTGTTCGCACCGAGACATGGGGAGTCACTGTTCGCCAAGGCGCACAGTAATGCATTTTCCCGAAATCCTGGCCAAAACCTCAAAAATGAATTCTCTTCTACTAAACTTTTGCACATACTACGACACACGGTATATTTAAGGGCATCTTTTTCTGACCACTTCGTGCCCAAAGGCACCCAATTGACCCAAAGGTCAATTCCCCTGGCGCCAGTGGCCACCCGCACTTACGCTTCGCGGGGCTCAGTAGAATTGCAGTCTCCGAGTGTCACGGAGAGGCAGTCTTTGTTAGTGGTCTCCGTACAAAGTAGTGCAGAGAACGCTGGCAGTATGGATGCTCTTCCAGTAGGTTTGTAGAGTATTTTCATGTATGTTTTGTAATGGAATAATGCATGATCCCAATGGGGGATGAATATTAAAAGGCATAAAATTAATTCATAAAAATAATTTTAGTTATTCGCAAGTTCACGTAGACTAAAAGTTACCAATTTCGCGGAATTCTGTGAAATTTCTAATTTCATGTAATAGCTGAAACTGTCTTTCGTATCCAGTTGTAAAATCATGCCCCATTGGTAACTCCAAAGAATTAACGTTCGTCTAGCACGCGTAACCACCGAGTATGACTCGACGCGATCTGTCCTGAGAACGAACATTTACATCGCAGTTCCTAGGAAAAACATTGATTTTTTTCTAAAATAAATTTACTGAAAATTATAAAAAATATAAAATATTTTTATTTATGTAATACATTGTGACTATTTACTAATCTGTACTAATATATAAAGACAGACGTGCCTTGACTTACAGCTCGTTAACCTCTGAATCTACCGAACCAATGCTGACGAAACTTTTGTGCTAGCTTCTTTTAAAGGTCTGGAGTACTATAGGCTATGATTTACAACCATAAACGTTAACATATTCACAAAATAATTACTTTTCTGGACATTTTTCGGCTAGCATTACATCATAGATGCAAGTGTGCATCAATGTCCATAGTTAAGCTATGCGCCACCTGAGAATGACAACTGAAGTCTACGATTGAGAGCCATCTAAAGCTAGCAGCGCCCAGAAACCAATCTCAACCAAACTATATCCAAAATTTTAGGCTAATTTTAGGCTAATTAAATGCTCTATTCCCGAATTTTAGGCTCCTCTGGATTTCCGAAAATCGTGGGCGCTGCTAGCTTTAGTCTAAAGCTAGCAGCGCCCACCCACAATCTAACTCAGAATCAATTGTAAAATCTGAAACCCATCCCAAAATTTAAGAATAATTTTAGGCTCTTGGAAAAAAAATTATCCCCGCCTTCAAATTCCAAAAATCAGGGCTGTACAAAGCGAAACAATTAACATTGGTTCTTATGGGCGAATAAACATCAAAATCAAAAAACCTTAGAAAAAATCTGAAACCCCTCCCAAAAGTTAAGAATAATTTTAGGCTCTTGGAAAAAAAATCATCCCCGCCTTCAAATTCCAAAATTCAGGGCTGTACAAAGCGAAACAATTAACATTGGTTCTTACGGGTGAAATAACACCAAAATCAAAAAACCGTAGGAAAAATCTGAAACCCCTCCCAAAAGTTGAGAATAATTTTAGGCTCTTGGAAAAAAAAATCAACCCCGCCTTCAAATTCTAAAAATCAGGGCTGTACAAAGCGAAACAATTAACATTGGTTCTTACGGGTGAAATAACACCAAAATCAAAAAAACCTTAGGAAAAAATCTGAAACCCCTCCCAAAAGTTAAGAATAATTTTAGGCTCTTGGAAAAAAATCATCCCCGCCTTCAAATTCCAAAAATCAGGGCTGTACAAAGCGAATCAATTAACATTGGTTCTTACGGGTGATATAACATCAAAATAAAAAACCTTAGGAAAAATCTGAAACCCTTCCCAAAGTTAAGAATAATTTTAGGCTCTTGGAGAAAAATCATCCCCGCCTTCAAATTCCAAAAATCAGGGCTGTACAAAGCGAAACAATTAACATTGGTTCTTACGGGCGAATAAACACCAAAATCAAAAAACCTTATGAAAAATTCGAAACCCCTTCCAAAAGTTAAGAATAATTTTAGGCTCTTGGAAAAAAAATCATCCCAGCCTTCAAATTCCAAAAATCAGGGCTGTACAAAGCGAAACATTTAACATTGGTTCTTACGGGTGAAATAACACCAAAATCAAAAAAACCTTAGGAAAAATCTGAAACCTCTCCCAAAAGTTAAGAATAATTTTAGGCTCTTGGAAAAAAAATCATCCCCGCCTTCAAATTCCAAAAATCAGGGCTGTACAAAGCGAATCAATTAACATTGGTTCTTACGGGTGAAATAACATCAAAATAAAAAACCTTAGGAAAAATCTGAAACCCTTCCCAAAAGTTAAGAATAATTTTAGGCTCTTGGAGAAAAATCATCCCCGCCTTCAAATTCCAAAACTCAGGGCTGTACAAAGCGAAACAATTAACATTGGTTCTTACGGGCGAATAAAACACCAAAATTAAAAAACCTTATGAAAAAATTCGAAACCCCTTCCAAAAGTTAAGAATAATTTTAGTCTCTTTGAAAAAAAATCGTCCCCGCCTTCAAATTCTAATAATCAGGGCTGTACAAAGGGAAACAATTAACATTGGTTCTTACTGGTGAATAGGGTATGTTGTATTCCTAACGGGAATTTTCCATTTTTTGGGTAGGGGAAGAGGGAAGGCCAGAATTTTTTGTGGGTTTTAATAGAATTCTCTATAATGTGTGGAATATGAAGTTCAATTTTCAGAAGCTAAGTCGTTGTAGTTCAGGTGTTATAAGAACTCAAATATTGAATATCGAAAAAAAGTGGGTGTGTTTCGATTAATATTCTATTTTTTTCAGTCAGAACGGTGCTAGCCCAAAATTATTTGAGGTTGGCATATTGATATGTAATGTATGAGCAATTGCTAATAAATTCCCCATTTGAATTAGTAAAGTAGTTCAGAGATTATTTTGTGAGAAATGAAAAATTAATCGAAAGGCATGTTGTAGTTCTCACGAGAATTTCCCATTTTTTGGAAAAGAAAGAGAGAAGCCCAAAATTATTTGTGGGTATAATACTATCCCCTATATTGTGTGGAATATGACGTTCAATTTCGGAAACTAAATCGTTGTAGTTCAGGTGTTATAAGAACTCAAATATTGAATATCGAAAAAAGTGGGTGTGTTTTGATTAATGTTCTATTTTTTCAGTCAGAACGGTGCTAGCCCAAAATTATTTGAGGTTAGCATATTAATAGGTAATAAATGGGCAATTGCTAAGAAATTTCTCATTTGAATTAGTAAAGTATTTCAGAGATTATTTTGTGAGGAATGAAAAATTAATCGAAAGGTATGTTGTAGTTCTCACGAGAAGATTCCATTTTTTGGAAATGAAAGAGAGAAGCCCAACATTATTTGTGAGTATAACCATATTTCTTATTATGTGTTGTATGTCACGCGCCTTTCCAAGGAACCAAAATCCTTGTAGTTCAGGTTTTATAACAACGGAAATATTAAATGTTGGAAAAGAATTAGGAAAGTTTTTAGTAATATTAATTTTTTCCAATAAGAAACGGCTCTAGCCCAAAATTATTTGAAATTGTGATATTAATAGGTAATGTATGAGCAATCGTTAATAAATTTCTCATTTAAATTAGTAAAGTATTTCAGCAATTTTTTGTGAGGAATGAAAAATTAGTAAAAAGGTATATTCTAGTTCTCACGAGAATTTTTTCCATTTTTTGGAAAAGAAAGAGAGAAGCCAAAATCATTTGTTAGTATATCTGTATTCCGTATCATGTGTTGTATATGGCCTTCAATTTCCAGGAGCCAAATCGTTGTAATTCAGGTGTTATAAGAACGCAAATGTTGAATATCGAAAAAAAAATTGGGTGTGTTTTGATGAATATTCCAAATTTTTCCAATAAGAACGGTGCTAGCCCAAAATTATTTGAGATTGGCATCTTGATAGGTAATGCATGAACAATTGTGAATCAGTTCCTCATTTGAATTATTAAAGTATTTCAGAAATAATTTTGTGAGGAATGAAAAATTATTTAAAAGTTATACTGTATTTCTCACGAGAATTTTCCACTTTTTGGGAAAAAGAAAGAGAAGCCCAAAATTATTTGTGGGTATAATCGTATTCCTTAATATGTATTGTATGTCACACGCCAACGCCATGAGCCATATTCTAGTACTTCCGGTTTTATAAGAACGGAAATGTCGAATATCGAAAAAAAATATGGACTGGTTTTTGACTAATATCCTTTTTTTAATACGAACTAATATAGCCCAAAATTATTTGAGATTTGAATATTGTTACCTAATTTATGTGCAATTGTTAATAAATTCTTTATTTGAATTGGTACAGAATTTTGGGGTTTACTTTTTCAGAAGTGGAAACGTGGTGAAATGTATATTGTAGTTCTCACCGCGAATTTTCTTTTCTTGGAGAAGAAACCGCGAAGTTCAAAATGATTCATGAGTATAGCCGTATTCTCTATCATGTGTTGTATATGGAACTTTATTGCCAGGAACGAAATCCTTGTAGTTCAGGTTTTATAAGATCGCAAATATTGGATAGCAAAAACAAAAGTTATTCTATTGATTATTATTCCTTTATTTTTCAATAAGAACGTTTCTAGCCGAAATTATTGAGATTAGCAAATTGAGAAGCAATGTATGTGCAAATGTAAATAAATTCTCTTTTTGAATTAGTAAAGTATTTTGGAGTTTATTTTGTGAGGAATGAGAAATTGGTCAAAGAAGTATATTGTAGTTTTCACGAGAATTTTCCATTTTTTGGTAAACAAAGAGAGGAGCCTAAAATTTTTTCTGAGTACAGCCGTAATCTTTATCATGTATTTGAAAATGACATTATCAAACGCGAAATACCTGTAGTTAAGGTAACACAAATATTGAATATCGGAAAAAAGTTGGGACTGTTTTGATTAATATTCCTTTCATTTTCAATAGAACGAATCTAGTCCAAAATTATTTGAAGTTGACATATTGATGGCCAATGTATGAGCAATTCTAAATAAATTCCTCTTCTGATTAGTACAGTATTTTGGAGTTTATTTAGTGATAAACCAAAATATGATCAAAATTTATATAATAGTTTTTACACTAATTTTCCAATCTTTTTAAAAACAAAGTGAGTAGTCCAAAATTATTAGAGAGTACAGCCGTATTCCTATTATGTGTTGTATATGACATTAAATTGCCCTGAACGAAATCCTTGTAGTTAGGTTTTATAACAACACAAATATTGAATTTTGCAGGAAAATAGGGTGTTTTGATTATATTCATTCTTTTCAAAAGAATGCATATACCCCAAAATGATATACGTGTCGCGATTTTTGCCATATGTGCATGTTATTTGTAGAACATTGAATTGATTGAAGCGAAATACCTGTAGTTTAGTTTTGAAAAAAAACCCAACAAATATTTGAGATCGGTATTTCGGACAGTTTTTTTACTTTGCTTTTCTTTTTCATGAAAAACATGGCAATGCCCAAATTATTTCAAGATCGCATCTTATTTGTTGGTATGTGTTTCAATTGTTAGTAAATTCCATATTACATTTGTTAGTTAAGTTTGTTTTCTTTTTTTTTTGACGATGAAAGATTGAGAAAAAATGTAGTTTGCCTTTTATACTAGGCATTATTCTTTTCCCATTTTTGGATTTCTCTATTATTGATTGTGATTTTAGAATTGTAGATGTATAGTTAAATAACTATTTTATCTTTTAATTCGTCGCTGCTTTTTTGGAGAGAATTTTTCTTGTATGAAATATTTAATAAGTCCATATTGGATATTTACATAGGAATGAATTAAAGTAATTATTTCAAGGCTTGATATTGATCCTGTCCGAATAAATGGTAAAACTCTCAACAAATACATTTTTTTTCTTTTTTAATGTTGGAAATACACGTGTACGGTATAATTCTCCCAGAATATATGTGAAGTTTCTCCGGATTTCCTAGTTTTGAGATAGTGAGATTCTAGCTTCTCCATCCTCGTTTTTGCTAAGTTGATTTCGGGTGTTTTTTGATGACACTAAAGAACCCAAAATTATGGCCCAAGATTTTTTGAGTTGAGTTGCTATTGGGATGGTTTTAAATATTTGTTATTGTACGTAGGGGTGAGTTTCGAAATTTTGAAAAGGAACAAAAATTTCGCACGTTTACGACCACACAAATATTTTCGAATTTTCAGTACGGGTGGGTGTTCAATTAACAACCCACAATTTTTAACCTTAATTTCGGAGATTGTAGGGTACCAAAATAATGTTTCTGGTGTCACTGAAGAGCCCAAAAATATCCCGAACTTATGGTGGGAGAAATTTTGAAATTTGAGAATTAGGAGTGATTTTGATTTTTTGTTTTCGTATTTAGGGGTGTGTTTCGAAATTTTGAAAAGTGGCCCCCAGAAGCCCAAAATCACTTGTTTTGACCGTGCAAAAAAATTTGAATTTTAAGTAAGTGGGGGTGCTAGCTTTACCGGCTAAAATTTGAAATCGGAATTTCAAGGTGTTGGGAAGTAGCCCAAAATTTTTAGAAGGGGGCTGAAATTAGCCCAAAATTAGCCCAAAATTATGGCGCAAGCATTTTTGAGTTTTGAGAAAGTGGGGGTGCTAGCTTTACCGACGTAGTGGCGCCTGCTATTACAAGCACACCGTCCAGACCTGGTCCCTGCCGAATACCGCCGTGTGTGTAAATAAATAAAACTGTGCCCGAGGGGGCCGCCTCGGCCGCGGGCATCGTCTGGCGTAGGCCAATCCGCACCTAAAAACTCCCGCGCCACCACCCGGAGCCCCTCGATGCCCCTACACCCTGTCAAAGAAGGTGGTGCAGTGATGGAGCAGTTAAAATGTAAATAGTGTAAATAGTAATCAGTGCACAACAAGGACGTGACAGTGACACCTGTGCTTAGTGTCAGGTCATTTCAGGATAAGAGAATTTCAAAGATAAAAGCAATAAGGACGCGACAAGTCGCTTATGAAGTAATCGTAATTAGATGTAGGTTGTTGAAGTGATGATAGTGTAAATAAAACAAAACAGGTGCGTCAGTTACAGAAGAGAGGAAAATCCTCAGACTATTATAAATAACGCAAGAGAGGTCAAAGCAATCTTGAACTCTCCAACCATCCATATATACATGCTATGTAGTGCAAACTACCACCATGTATAAAAATTGTTCTGTCGACAATAAACGCTACTTAAATACAGAGTAATATACGTAGTATAGGGGAAAGTTTATAATGCTGCGGGGAAAATGGCGAATTTTCGCCAGCAAAAAATTAGTTGTCTGGTCGTGATGACGAAAACTGGATAAATCCAGTTGCTAAATTAAGAAAAAAAAATCCCTTAACACGTGGTGTAGCCAGAACCCGTTTTTTGTTGGTCCTTGATTCCCAAAAACCAACTGAAAGGAAAACGTCCATCCGTCCGTCCGTCAACACTGCTAGCACCTAAACCGTACGTATTTCTTCCAAAATGGATATTCCCCGCACGATCTGGTTTGAGTGAAAGCTTTGAGATTTGGAAAAAGATTCTATAAAATTTTGGGGTACTTTACATGAAGCTCCCCGGATGTTTTTAAACTTTTCTCAAAAACTGCTCCAAATTTTTCTTTAAATTTCTTGTAAGAACAGAGTAAAATGCACATATTATGGTGACATAGGTACGATGTTCACGGTAAACTCTAAATTTTCGAAAATTGCAAAATTTTGAATTTTATTCAACGTCTTCCTCCAACTACAAAATTGCAGATGGAGATTTTTCCTTCAAATGTACTTTTTTCTTCATAGTGAGTTCTTTCATAGTGAGTTGTGTTTATTCGCACGTAAGAACCAATGTTAATTGTTTCGCTTTGTACAGCCCTGAATTTTGGAATTTGAAGTGGGGATAATTTTTTCCAAGAGCCTAAAATATTCTTAACTTTTAGGAGGGGTTTCAGATTTTTCCTAAGGTGTTTTGATTTTGGTGTTATTTCACCCGTAAGAACAATGTTAATTGTTCCGCTTTGTACAGCCCTGAGTTTTGGGAATTTGAAGGCGGATTGATTTTTTTCCAAGAGCCTAAAATTATTCTTAACTTTTGGGAGGGGTTTCAGATTTTTCCTAAGGTTTTTGATTTTGTTGTTATTTCACCCGTAAGAACCAATGTTAAATGTTTCGCTTTGTACAGCCCTGAATTTTGAATTTGAAGGCTGGGATGATCTTTTCCAAGAGCCTAAATTATTCTTAACTTTTGGGAGGGGTTTCAGATTTTTCCTAAGGTTTTTTGATTTTGGTGTTATTTCACCCGTAAGAACCAATGTTAATTGTTTCGCTTTGTACAGCCCTGATTTTTTGGAATTTGAAGGCGGGGTTGATTTTTTTTCCAAGAGCCTAAAATTATTCTTAACTTTTGGGAGAAGTTTCAGATTTTTCCTAAGGTTTTTGATTTTGGTGTTATTCCCCGTAAGAACCAATGTTAATTGTTCCGCTTTGTACAGCCCTGATTTTTGGAATTTGAAGGCGGGATTGATTTTTTTCCAAGAGCCTAAAATTATTCTTAAACTTTTGGGAGGAGTTTCAGATTTTTCCTAAGGTTTTTGATTTTGGTGTTATTTCACCCGTAAGAACCAATGTTAATTGTTTCGCTTTGTACAGCCCTGATTTTTAGAATTTGAAGGCCTGAACGATTTTTTTTCCAAGAGCCTAAAATTATTCTTAACTTTTGGAGGGTTTCAGATTTTCCTAGGTGTTTTTGATTTTGTTGTTATTTCACCCGTAAGAACCAATGTTAATGTTTCGCTTTGTACAGCCCTGAATTTGGGATTTTGAAGGCTGGGATGATCTTTTTCCAAGAGCCTAAAATTATTCTTAACTTTTGGGAGGGTTTCAGATTTTTCCTAAGGTTTTTGATTTTGTGTTATTTCACCCGTAAGAACCAATGTTAATGTTCCGCTTTGTACAGCCCTGATTTTGGAATTTGAAGGCGGGATTGATTTTTTTCCAAGAGCCTAAAATTATTCTTAACTTTTGGGAGGAGTTTCAGATTTTTCCTAAGGTTTTTTGATTTTGTGTTATTTCACCCGTAAAACCAATGTTAATTGTTTCGCTTTGTACAGCCCTGATTTTTAGAATTTGAAGGCTGGAATGATTTTTTTTCCAAGAGCTAAAATTATTCTTAACTTTTGGGAGGGTTTCAGATTTTTCCTAAGGTGTTTTGATTTTTGTTGTTATTTCACCCGTAAGAACCAATGTTAAATGTTTCGCTTTGTACAGCCCTGAATTTTGGAATTTGAAGGCTGGATGATCTTTTTCCAAGAGCCTAAATTATTCTTAACTTTGGGAGGGGTTTCAGATTTTCCTAAGGTTTTTTGATTTTGGTGTTATTTCACCCGTAAGAACCAATGTTAATTGTTTCGCTTTGTACAGCCCTGATTTTTGGAATTTGAAAAGGCGGGGTTGATTTTTTTCCAAGAGCCTAAATTATTCTTAACTTTGGAGGGGTTTCCAGATTTTTTCTAAGGTTTTTTTGATTTTGGTGTTATTTCACCCGTAAGAACCAATGTTAATTGTTCCGCTTTGTACAGCCCTGAGTTTTGGAATTTGAAGGCGGGATTGATTTTTTCCAAGAGCCTAAAATTATTCTTAACTTTTGGAGGGGTTTAAGATTTTTCCTAGGTTTTTGATTTTGGTGTTATTTCACCCGTAAGAACCAATGTTAATTGTTTCGCTTTGTACAGCCCTGATTTTTGGAATTTGAAGGCGGGGTTGATTTTTTTCCAAGAGCCTAAAATTATTCTTAACTTTTGGGAGAAGTTTTCAGATTTTCCTAAGGTTTTTTGATTTTGGTGTTATTTCACCCGTAAGAACCAATGTTAATTGTTCCGCTTTGTACAGCCCTGATTTTTGGAATTTGAAGGCGGGATTGATTTTTTCAAGAGCCTAAAATTATTCTTAACTTTTGGGAGGGGTTTCAGATTTTTCCTAAGGTTTTTTTGATTTTGTTTGTTATTTCACCCGTAAGAACAATGTTAATGTTTCGCTTGTACAGCCCTGAATTTTGGAATTTGAAGGCTGGGATGATCTTTTTCCAAGAGCCTAAAATTATTCTTAACTTTGGGAGGGGTTTCAGATTTTTCCTAAGGTTTTTTTTGATTGGTGTTATTTCACCCGTAAGAACCAATGTTAATTGTTTCGCTTTGTACAGCCCTGATTTTTGGAATTGAAGGCGGGTTGATTTTTTCCAAGAGCCTAAAATTATTCTTAACTTTTGGAGGGGTTTCAGATTTTTTCCTAAGGTTTTTTGATTTTGGTGTTATTGTTATTTTATTTTTTTGTTGTTATAGTTTTAATTTTCACCCGTAAAGAACCAATGTTAATTGTTCCGCTTTGTACAGCCCTGAGTTTTGGAATTTGGAAGGCGGGATTGATTTTTTTCCAAGAGCCTAAAATTATTCTTAACTTTTTGGGAGGAGTTCAGATTTTTCCTAAGGGTTTTTTGATTTTGGTGTTTTTCACCGTAAGAACCAATGTTATTGTTTTTCGCTTTGTACAGCCCTGAATTTTAGAATTTGAAGGCGGGAATGATTTTTTTTCCAAGATCCTAAAATTATCTTAACTTTGGGAGGGGTTTCAGATTTTATCCTAAGGTGTTTTGATTTTGTTGTTATTTCACCCGTAAGAAACCAATGTTAATGTTTTCGCTTTGTACGGCCCTGAATTTTGGAATTTGAAGGCTGGGATGATCTTTGGGAGACCTAAAATTATTCTTAACGTTGGAGGGTGTTCGATTTTTTCCTAAGGTTTTTGATTTTGGTGTGATTTCACCCGTAAGAACCATGTTAATTGTTTCGCTTTTGTACAGCCATGATTTTTGAATTTGGGAGGCGGGTTGATTTTTTTCCAAGAAGCCTAGAAATTATTCTAACTTTTGGGAGAAAGTTTTCAGATTTTTCCTAAGTTTTTTGATTTGGTGTTATTTCACCCGTAAGAACCAATGTTAATTGTTTCGCTTTGTACAGCCCTGATTTTTGGAATTTGAAGGCGGGTTGATTTTTTTTCCAAGAGCCTAAAATTATTCTTAACTTTTGGGAGGGGTTTCAGATTTTTCCTAAGGTTTTTTGATTTTGGTGTTATTTCACCCGTAAGAACCAATGTTAATTGTTTCGCTTTGTACAGCCCTGATTTTTGGAATTTGAAGGCGGGAATGATTTTTTTCCAAGAGCCTAAATTATTCTTAACTTTTGGGAGGGGTTTCAGATTTTTCCTAAGGTTTTTTGATTTTGTTGTTATTTCACCCGTAAGAACCAATGTTAATGTTTCGCTTTGTACAGCCCTGATTTTTGGAATTTGAAGGCTGGGATGATTTTTTTCCAAGAGCCTAAAATTATTCTTAACTTTTGGAGGGTTTCAGATTTTTCCTAAGGTTTTTTGATTTTGGTGTTATTTCACCCGTAAGAACCAATGTTAATTGTTTCGCTTTGTACAGCCCTGATTTTTGGAATTTGAAGGCGGGGTTGATTTTTTTCCAAGAGCCTAAAATTATTCTTAACTTTTGGGAGGGTTCAGATTTTTCCTAAGGTTTTTTTGATTTTGGTGTTATTTCACCCGTAAGAACCAATGTTAATTGTTTCGCTTTGTACAGCCCTGAGTTTTGGAATTTGAAGGCGGGATTGATTTTTTTCCAAGAGCCTAAAATTATTCTTAACTTTGGGAGGAGTTTCAGATTTTTCCTAAGGTTTTTTGATTTTGGTGTTATTTCACCCGTAAGAACCAATGTTAATTGTTTCGCTTTGTACAGCCCTGATTTTTAGAATTTGAAGGCGGGGAATGATTTTTTTCAAGAGCCTAAAATTATTCTTAACTTTTGGGAGGGGTTTCAGATTTTTCCTAAGGTTTTTTGATTTTGGTGTTATTTCACACCCGTAAGAACCAATGTTAATTGTTTCGCTTTGTACAGCCCTGATTTTTAGAATTTGAAGGCGGGGTTGATTTTTTTCCAAGAGCCTAAAATTATTCTTAACTTTTGGGAGGGGTTTCAGATTTTTCCTAAGGTTTTTTGATTTTGGTGTTATTTCACCCGTAAGAACCAATGTTAATTGTTTCGCTTTGTACAGCCCTGATTTTTGGAATTTGAAGGCGGGGATGATTTTTTTCCAAGAGCCTAAAATTATTCTTAAATTTTTGGGAGTGGGTTTCAGATTTTTCCAATTGATTTTGAGTTAGATTCTGGGTGGCGCTGCTAGCTTTGACTAAAGCTAGCAGCGCCCACGATTTTTCAGGAAATCCAGAGGAGCCTAAAATTTCGGGAATAGAGCATTTAATTAGCTAAAATTAGCCTAAAATTTGATATATTTGGTTGAGATTGGTTTTCTGGGCGCTGCCTAGCTTTAGATGGCTACGA